>ONZH01025963.1:0-278304 GCA_900303285.1 Rhinella marina | reverse complement strand
CACTAGAGCTCTATACAGAGGGATCACAATCTCCCTCTTTCTGCTTGTTATACCTCTAGCTATGCAGCCAAGCATACGATTTGCTTTCCCCACCGCCTGGCTGCATTGGTTACTCATTTTGAGGCTGTCAGAGATGACTACCCCCAAATCCTTCTCTTCTGAGGTCTTTGTTAGCACAGAACTGCCAATACGATACTCAGATAGAGGATTTCTTCTCCCCAAGTGCATTATTTTACATTTGGAAACATTGAACTGAAGTTTCCATTGTTTTGAGATGTATCCGGAGAGACCGGACAATGTACAGTGCGGGGAGCAGGTATACATATATATACTGGAGAGAGGAGATGTATCCGGAGAGACCGGCCAATGTACAGTGCGGGGAGCAGGTATACATATATATACTGGAGAGAGGAGATGTATCCAGACAGACCGGACAATGTACAGTGCGGGGAGCAGGTATACATATATATACTGGAGAGAGGAGATGTATCCGGAGAGACCGGCCAATGTACAGTACAGGGAACATGTATACATATATATACTGGAGAGAAGAGATGTATCCGGAGAGACCAGCCAATGTACAGTGCGGGGAGCAGGTATACATATATATACTGGAGAGAGGAGATGTATCCGGAGAGACCGGCCAATGTACAGTAAAGGGAGCAGGTATACATATATATACTGGAGAGAAGAGATGTATCCGGAGAGACCGGCCAATGTACAGTGCGGGGAGCAGGTATACATATATATACTGGAGAGAGGAGATGTATCCGGAGAGACCGGCTAATGTACAGTGCGGGGAGCAGGTTATACATCTATACACTGGAGAGAGGAGATGTATCCGGAGAGACCGGCTAATGTACAGTGCGGGGAGCAGGTATACATATATATACTGGAGAGAAGAGATGTATCCGGAGAGACCGGCCAATGTACAGTACAGGGAGCAGGTATACATATATATACTGGAGAGAGGAGATGTATCCGGAGAGACCGCGACAATGTTACAGTGCGGGGAGCAGGTATACATATATATACTGGAGAGAGGAGATGTATCCGGAGAGACCGGACAATGTACAGTGCAGGGAGCAGGTATACATATATATACTGGAGAGAGGACATGTATCCGGAGAGAACGTACAATATACAGTGCAGGGAGCAGGTATACATATATATACTGGAGAGAGGAGATGTATCCGGAGAGACCGGACAATGTACAGTGCAGGGAGCAGGTATACATATATACACTGGAGAGAGGAGATGTATCCGGAGAGACCGGCCAATGTACAGTACAGGGAGCAGGTATACATATATATACTGGAGAGAGGAGATGTATCCGGAGAGACCGGACAATGTACAGTACAGGGAGCAGGTATACATATATATACTGGAGAGAGGACATGTATCCGGAGAGAACGTACAATGTACAGTGCAGGGAGCAGGTATACATATATATACTGGAGAGAGGAGATGTATCCGGAGAGACTGGACAATGTACAGTGCGGGGAGCAGGTATACATATATATACTGGAGAGAGGAGATGTATCCGGAGAGACCGTACAATGTACAGTGCAGGAGCAGGTATACATATATACACTGGAGAGAGGAGATGTATCCGGAGAGACCGTACAATGTACAGTGTGGGGGCAGGTATCATATATACTGGAGAGAGGAGATGTATCCGGAGAGACCGGACAATGTACAGTACAGGGAGCAGGTATACATATATATACTGGAGAGAGGAGATTGTATCCGGAGAGACCAGACAATGTACAGTGCAGGGAGCAGGTATACATATATATACTGGAGAGAGGAGATGTATCCGGAGAGACCGGGACAATATACAGTACAGGGAGCAGGTATACATATATATACTGGAGAGAGGAGATGTATCCGGAGAGACCGGACAATGTACAGTGCAGGGAGCAGGTATACATATATATACTGGAGAGAGGCAGATGTATCCGGAGAGACCGTACAATGTACAGTACAGGGAGCAGGTATACATATATATTACTGGAGAGAGGAGATGTATCCGGAGAGACCGGCCAATGTACAGAGCGGAGCAGGTATACATATATATACTGGAGAGAGGAGATGTATCCGGAGAGACCGGCCAATGTACAGTGCGGGGAGCAGGATACACATATATATACTGGAGAGAGGAGATGTATCCGGACAGACCGGACAATGTACAGTGCGGGGAGCAGGTATACATATATATACTGGAGAGAGGAGATGTATCCGGAGAGACCGGACAATGTACAGTACAGGGAGCAGGTATACATATATATACTGGAGAGAGGAGATGTATCCGGAGAGACCGGACAATGTACAGTGCGGGGAGCAGGTATACATATATATACTGGAGAGAGGAGATGTATCCAGAGACCGGCCAATGTACACGCGGGAGCAGGTATACATATATATACTGGAGAGGGAGATGTATCCGGAGAGACCGGACAATGTACAGTGCAGGGAGCAGGTATACATATATATACTGGAGAGAGGAGATGTATCCAGAGAGACCGTACAATGTACAGTGCAGGGAGCAGGTATACATATATACACTGGAGAGAGGAGATATATCCGGAGAGACCGTAAAATGTACAGTGCAGGGAGCAGGTATACATATATATACTGGAGAGAGGAGATGTATCCGGAGAGACCGTACAATGTACAGTGCGGGGAGCAGGTATACATATATATACTGGAGAGAGGAGATGTATCCGGAGAGACCGGACAATGTACAGTGCGGGGAGCAGGTATACATATATATACTGGAGAGAGGAGATGTATCCGGAGAGACCGTACAATGTACAGTGCAGGGAGCAGGTATACATATATACACTGGAGAGAGGAGATGTATCCGGAGAGACCAGACAATGTACAGTGCAGGGAGCAGGTATACATATATATACTGGAGAAATGGAGATTGTATCCGGAGAGACCGGCCAATGTACAGTGCAGGGAGCAGGTATACATATATATACTGGAGAGAGGAGATGTGTCCGGAGAGACCGGCCAATATACAGTGCGGGGAGTAGGTATACATATATATATTGGAGAGAGGAGATGTATCCGGAGAGACCGGACAATGTACAGTGCGGGGAGCAGGTATACATATATATTACTGGAGAGAGGAGATGTATCCGGAGAGACCGTACAATGTACAGTGCGGGGAGCAGGTATACATATATATACTGGAGAGAGGAGATGTATCCGGAGAGACCGTACAATGTACAGTGCGGGGAGCAGGTATACATATATATACTGGAGAAAGGAGATGTATCCGGAGAGACTGGACAATGTACAGTACAGGGAGCAGGTATACATATATATACTAGAGAGGAGATGTGTCCGGAGAGACCGGACAATGTACAGTACAGGGAGCAGGTATACATATAATATACTGGAGATAGGAGATGTATCCGGAGAGAGTGTACAATGTACAGTACAGGGAGCAGGTTATATCATATATATACTGGAGAGAGGAGATGTATCCGGAGAGAGCGTACAATGTACAGTACAGGGAGCAGGTATACATATATATACTGGAGAGAGGAGATGTATCCGGAGAGACCGTACAATGTTACAGTGCGGGGAGCAGGTATACATATAATATACTGGAGAGAGGAGATGTATCCGGAGAGAGCGTACAATGTACAGTACAGGGAGCAGGTATACATATATATACTGGAGAGAGGAGATGTATCCGGAGAGACCGGACAATGTACAGTGCAGGGAGCAGGTATACATATATATACTGGAGAGAGGAAATGTATCTGGAGAGAGCGTACAATGTACAGTACAGAGAGCAGGTATACATATATATACTGGAGAGAGGACATGTATCCAGAGAGACCGTACAATGTACAGTACAGGGAGCAGGTATACATATATATACTGGAGAGAGGAGATGTATCCGGACAGACCGGCTAATGTACAGTACAGAAAGCAGGTATACATATATATACTGGAGAGAGGAGATGTATCCGGAGAGACCGGACAATGTACAGTGCGTGGAGCAGGTATACATATATACACTGGAGAGAGGAGATGTATCCGGAGAGACCGGACAATGTACAGTGCGGGGAGCAGGTATACATATATATACTGGAGAGAGGAGATGTATCCGGAGAGAGCGTACAATGTACAGTGCGGGGAGCAGGTATACATATATATATCTGGAGAGAGGAGATGTATCCGGAGAGACCGTACAATGTACAGTACAGGGAGCAGGTATACATATATATACTGGAGAGAGGAGATGTATCCGGAGAGACCGGCCAATGTACAGTACAGGGAGCAGGTATACATATATATACTGGAGAGAGGAGATGTATCCGGAGAGAGCGTACAATGTACAGTACAGAGAGCAGGTATACATATATATTATACTGGAGAGAGGAGAATGTATCCGGAGAGACCGTACATGTACAGTGCGGGGAGCAGGTATACATATATATACTGGAGAGAGGAGATGTATCCGGAGAGACCGGACAATGTACAGTGCAGGGAGCAGGTATACATATATATACTGGAGAGAGGAGATGTATCCGGAGAGAGCGTACAATGTACAGTGCAGGGAGCAGGTATACATATATATACTGGAGAGAGGAGATGTATCCGGAGAGACCGGCTAATGTACAGTACAGAGAGCAGGTATACATATATATACTGGAGAGAGGAGATGTATCCGGAGAGAGCGTACAATGTACAGTACAGGGAGCAGGTATACATATATATACTGGAGAGAGGAGATGTATCCGGAGAGAGCGTACAATGTACAGTACAGGGAGCAGGTATACATATATATACTGGAGAGAGGAGATGTATCCGGAGAGAGCGTACAATGTACAGTACAGGGAGCAGGTATACATATATACACTGGAGAGAGGAGATGTATCCAGACAGACCGGACAATGTACAGTGCAGGGAGCAGGTATACATTTATATACTGGAGAGAGGAGATAATTATGTAACTAAATGAAAAAGGAACATTTTCCATTTCACTTGTTTATTTTCATTAAGTTTGAATAATAAACAAACAACTCGATTTACTAATAAACATTGCTGAAATTTTAACCACAAAAATATCAGTGCCCCCTTCCCTCCCACCTTCTTTTTATACCTGTCATAAGCCTTCCATCCATAGTCTGTCAGGTTATTCATCTGCTCTGAGTCGTGGACTTTTCTCCTTCACTGTTTAAGAAGGGCCCACAAGTTCTCAGGGTTCAGGTCAGGGGCAGAAGAGTCAACGTCATTGGTCTTTACTGCTAGCCATGGAGGACTTACATACATGTGATGGAGTAATGTGCTGCAGAAAAATCATGGTTTTCTTAACGTATAGAGACTTTTTCCTGGACCGCTGCTTGAAGAAAGTGTCTTCTAAAATCTGGCAGTAGCTTTGAGAGTTGATTTTCAGTCCATCTTCAACAGAAAAAAGTCCATCAAGCTCATACCAGTGACCCCCCCCTCCACCGTCCTGCATCTGAGTGGAAGTGGAGCTCGGTGCCCGGTACTGATCCAGCCATGGGGCCATCCATCAGGTCTGTGAAGAGTCCCTCTTCTCTCATCTGTCCATCAAACCTTTGAACAGTCTTCCGATATTTCTTGGCCCAGTCTTGACATCTTTTTCAGTGGTGGTCGGGTTTCAGGCTTCCTTACCTCGGCCATGTCTCTGATCTCTGGAAACTTTGTATTTCTGGGCCCTCCAGGGAGGTTACAGTTCTGGAAGATGACAGCTCTGGAGGACGATGGCTTCCTGCATTCATGTTTGATTAATCTCAAATCCAAACAACTTCTCTACAGATAAAGCAAAGCTTCCATTAGCCAATGGTTATGGTATAAATTACTGTGCACTGAGCTCCCCCTTGTGGTGGATGCAGGCAGACAGTTTCATAATGTTTGAAGAGAAGCAAGGATTTGGAGCTATATGGGGAAATGTATCAGTATTTGTACAATGTAGTAGATGTCTCCTGCAGTCCTATGTAACACCACAGATAACATAGTGATAACTCTCTGAGTACAGATAATGTAGTAGATGTCTCCTGCAGTCCTATGTAACACCACAGATAACATAGTGATAACTCTCTGAGTACAGATAATGTAGTAGATATCACCTGCAGTCCTATGTAACATCACAGATAACACAGTAATAACTCTCTGAGTACAGATAATGTAGTAGATGTCACCTGCAGTCCTATGTAACACCACAGATAACACAGTGATAACTCTCTGAGTACAGATAATGTAGTAGATGTCACCTGCAGTCCTATGTAACACCACAGATAACACAGTGATAACTCTCTGAGTACAGATAATGTAGTAGATGTCACCTGCAGTCCTATGTAACACCACAGATAACAGAGTGATAACTCTCTGAGTACAGATAATGTAGTAGATGTGTCCTGCAGTCCTATGTAACACCACAGATAACACAGTGATAACTCTCTGAGTACAGATAATGTAGTAGATGTCACCTGCAGTCCTATGTAACACCACAGATAACAGAGTGATAACTCTCTGAGTACAGATAATGTAGTAGATGTCTCCTGCAGTCCTATGTAACACCACAGATAACACAGTGATAACTCTCTGAGTACAGATAATGTAGTAGATGTCTCCTGCAGTCCTATTTAACACCACAGATAACACAGTGATAACTCTCTGAGTACAGATAATGTAGTAGATATCACCTGCAGTCCTATGTAACACCACAGATAACACAGTGATAACTCTCTGAGTACAGATAATGTAGTAGATGTCACCTGCAGTCCTATGTAACACCACAGATAACACAGTGATAGCTCTCTGAGTACAGATAATGTAGTAGATGTCACCTGCAGTCCTATGTAACACCACAGATAACACAGTGATAACTGTCTGAGTACAGATAATGTAGTAGATGTCACCTGCAGTCCTATGTAACACCACAGATAACAGAGTGATAACTCTCTGAGTACAGATAATGTAGTAGATGTGTCCTGCAGTCCTATGTAACACCACAGATAACACAGTGATAACTCTCTGAGTACAGATAATGTAGTAGATGTCACCTGCAGTCCTATGTAACACCACAGATAACAGAGTGATAACTCTCTGAGTACAGATAATGTAGTAGATGTCTCCTGCAGTCCTATGTAACACCACAGATAACACAGTGATAACTCTCTGAGTACAGATAATGTAGTAGATGTCTCCTGCAGTCCTATTTAACACCACAGATAACACAGTGATAACTCTCTGAGTACAGATAATGTAGTAGATATCACCTGCAGTCCTATGTAACACCACAGATAACACAGTCATAACTCTCTGAGTACAGATAATGTAGTAGATGTCTCCTGCAGTCCTATGTAACACCACAGATAACACAGTGATAGCTCTCTGAGTACAGATAATGTAGTAGATGTCACCTGCAGTCCTATGTAACACCACAGATAACACAGTGATAACTGTCTGAGTACAGATAATGTAGTAGATGTCACCTGCAGTCCTATGTAACACCACAGATAACACAGTGATAACTCTCTGAGTACAGATAATGTAGTAGATGTCACCTGCAGTCCTATGTAACACCACAGATAACACAGTGATAACTCTCTGAGTACAGATAATGTAGTAGATATCACCTGCAGTCCTATGTAACACCACAGATAACACAGTGATAACTCTCTGAGTACAGAGAATGTAGTAGATGTCACCTGCAGTCCTATATAACACCACAGATAACACAGCGATAGCTCTCTGAGTACAGATAATGTAGTAGATGTCACCTGCAGTCCTATGTAACACCACAGATAACACAGTGATAACTCTGAGTACAGATAATGTAGTAGATGTCACCTGCAGTCCTATGTAACACCACAGATAACACAGTGATAACTCTCTGAGTACAGATAATGTAGTAGATGTCACCTGCAGTCCTATATAACACCACAGATAACACAGCGATAGCTCTCTGAGTACAGATAATGTAGTAGATGTCACCTGCAGTCCTATGTAACACCACAGATAACACAGTGATAACTCCCTGAGTACAGATAATGTAGTAGATGTCACCTGCAGTCCTATGTAACACCACAGATAACACAGTGATAACTCTCTGAGTACAGATAATGTGGTAGATGTCTCCTGCAGTCCTATGTAACACCACAGATAACACAGTGATAACTCTCTGAGTACAGATAATGTAGTAGATGTCACCTGCAGTCCTATGTAACACCACAGATAACACAGTGATATCTCTCTGAGTACAGATAATGTAGTAGATGTCACCTACAGTCCTATGTAACACCACAGATAACACAGTGATAACTCTCTGAGTACAGATAATGTAGTAGATGTCTCCTGCAGTCCTATGTAACACCACAGATAACACAGTGATAACTCTCTGAGTACAGATAATGTAGTAGATGTCTCCTGCAGTCCTATTTAACACCACAGATAACACAGTGATAACTCTCTGAGTACAGATAATGTAGTAGATATCACCTGCAGTCCTATGTAACACCACAGATAACACAGTCATAACTCTCTGAGTACAGATAATGTAGTAGATGTCTCCTGCAGTCCTATGTAACACCACAGATAACACAGTGATAGCTCTCTGAGTACAGATAATGTAGTAGATGTCACCTGCAGTCCTATGTAACACCACAGATAACACAGTGATAACTGTCTGAGTACAGATAATGTAGTAGATGTCACCTGCAGTCCTATGTAACACCACAGATAACACAGTGATAACTCCCTGAGTACAGATAATGTAGTAGATGTCACCTGCAGTCCTATGTAACACCACAGATAACACAGTGATAACTCTCTGAGTACAGATAATGTGGTAGATGTCTCCTGCAGTCCTATGTAACACCACAGATAACACAGTGATATCTCTCTGAGTACAGATAATGTAGTAGATATCACCTGCAGTCCTATGTAACACCACAGATAACACAGTCATAACTCTCTGAGTACAGATAATGTAGTAGATGTCTCCTGCAGTCCTATGTAACACCACAGATAACACAGTGATAGCTCTCTGAGTACAGATAATGTAGTAGATGTCACCTGCAGTCCTATGTAACACCACAGATAACACAGTGATAACTCTCTGAGTACAGATAATGTAGTAGATGTCACCTACAGTCCTATGTAACACCACAGATAACACAGTGATAACTCTCTGAGTACAGATAATGTAGTAGATGTCACCTGTAGTCCTATGTAACACCACAGATAACACAGTGATAACTCTCTGAGTACAGATAATGTAGTAGATGTCACCTGCAGTCCTATGTAACACCACAGATAACACAGTGATATCTCTCTGAGTACAGATAATGTAGTAGATGTCACCTACAGTCCTATGTAACACCACAGATAACACAGTGATAACTCTCTGAGTACAGATAATGTAGTAGATGTCACCTGTAGTCCTATGTAACACCACAGATAACACAGTGATAACTCTCTGAGTACAGATAATGGAGTAGATGTCACCTGTAGTCCTATGTAACACCACAGATAACACAGTGATAACTCTCTGAGTACAGATAATGTAGTAGATGTCACCTGCAGTCCTATGTAACACCACAGATAACACAGTGATAACTCTCTGAGTACAGAAAATGTAGTAGATGTCACCTGCAGTCCTATGTAACACCACAGATAACACAGTGATAACTGTCTGAGTATAGATAATGTAGTAGATGTCACCTGCAGTCCTATGTAACACCACAGATAACACAGTGATAACTGTCTGAGTACAGATAATGTAGTAGATGTCACCTGCAGTCCTATGTAACACCACAGATAACACAGTGATATCTCTCTGAGTACAGATAATGTAGTAGATGTCACCTGCAGTCCTATGTAACACTAATACATATAATGTAGTTACCTGCAGTCCTAGGTAAACATGCAGCTATAATGAGTGACTGTATCTTAGAATTTACAGTCAGAAAGTAATCCTGTGTTTCATCATGCAGCTGCTTTGTCTCTCCCCCATTCTTTACAGTGCAGCCCAGCCTGTTTAGATTGGATGTATTGTATAAGGACAATACAGACGTAGGAAACATTAACTTGATACAAAGTTATATACAAAGTTGCAGCAAACCTTGACTTTCTTAATGGCTTCTGTTGCGTTAGGTTAGTTTCGCACTAGCGCTCGTGACATTCGGCAGGCTGATCCGGCAGGGACCGGCGGAGATCGGCAGCAACCTGGCAAATATACTGAGAATCAGCCGGACTAAAACCGCCAAAATCCCTGCTGGAACAGCCTGCCGGATCCCGCGAACGCTAGTGCGAAACTATCCTAAAGTGTCAATTTAGGGATTGATGTAACTGTGTATTTAACAATGTGTCAAGTTAACGTTTGCTGCATCTGTGGACGGCACTTGTTACATCAGGAAGGTGCTGCCCACAGAGGGGAACGCTCCCCACTATTGGGGGGTGATATTTTGCCCCCCTTCGGGCACCTGGCACTGGGTGTGACTCATGAAGGATGTGACTCATGAAGATTCTGGGATGTGCTTCTTATTAATTACTGTAGCAGACGTGTTTTGTTGCTGGCGCTCCTCCGGAGACTTCAACGCCACCGAGCATATGCTGGATTCTGGCAATCTTATGTTTACAGAAGTTTAAGGAATATTTTTGCGCAGTTGTGCATGAAATTATTTAATATCTCTCCTGAGAGGAAGCGCTAACAATGTTTAAGCCGCGTTCCTCTGCTTTCTATGAATTCATATCTCGTGAGAACATGCCTGACCCGGGAGCAGTTTCCACCGCTGCAGCCTGGAAAGTGAAGACAATGCGGCCGCGTGCGCCACGTATAAATAGCCCAAAGCCCCAAACAATTCAAATTGTTCAATTAATGGGGTCGTAAATCTCCCCGAAAAAATACAAATGTTCTGAACTTGTTGTCTCTGACTGCGTCTTATGTCACCGTGTAATGAGGCTCCTGGGGAAGAGGGAGGTGCTCGGGGGGCGGCTGATTACATGGAGTCACCGACCGGGGCAGATAGGCCAGGATGGAGTGCATTGTAAGGGCTTTAATTTGTAATGTAGCCTATTACAGCCTATTACAATATTAGTTATATTCTTCTATATAGGAGCAGTATTATAGCAGTTATATTCTTGTACATAGGAGCAGTATTATAGTAGTTATATTCTTGTACATAGGAGCAGTATTATAGTAGTTATATTCTTGTACATAGGAGCAGTATTATAGTAGTTATATTCTTGTACATAGGAGCAGTATTATAGTAGTTATATTCTTGTACATAGGAGCAGTATTATAGCAGTTATATTCTTGTACATAGGAGCAGTATTATAGTAATTATATTCTTGTACATAGGAGCGGTATTCTAGTAGTTATATTCTTGTACATAGAGGCAGTATTATAGTAGTTATATTCTTGTACATAGGAGCAGTATTATAGTAGTTATATTCTTGTACATAGGAGCAGTATTATAGTGGTTATATTCTTGTACATAGGAGCAATATTACAGTAGTTATATTCTTGTACATGGGAGCAGTATTATAGTAGTTATATCCTTGTACATAGGAGGCAGTATTATAGTAGTTATATTCTTGTACATAGGAGCAGTATTATAGCAGTTATATTCTTGTACATAGGAGCAGTATTATAGTAGTTATATTCTTGTACATAGGAGCAGTATTATAGTAGTTATATTCTTGTACATAGGAGCAGTATTATAGTAGTTATATTCCTGTACATAGGAGCAGTATTATAGTAGTTATATTCTTGTACATAGGAGCAGTATTATAGTAGTTATATTCTTGTACATAGGAGCAGTATTATAGTAGTTATATTCTTGTACATAGGAGCAGTATTATAGTAGTTATATTCTTGTACATAGGAGCAGTATTATAGTAGTTATATTCTTGTACATAGGAGCAGTATTATAGTAGTTATATTTCTTGTACATAGGAGCAGTATTATAGTAGTTATATTCTTGTACATAGGAGCAGTATTATAGTAGTTATATTCTTGTACATAGGAGCAGTATTATAGTAGTTATATTCTTGTACATAGGAGCAGATTATAGTAGTTATATTCTTGTACATAGGAGCAGTATTATAGTAGTTATATTCTTGTACATAGGAGGCAGTATTATAGTAGTTATATTCTTGTACATAGGAGCAGTATTATAGTAGTTATATTCTTGTACATAGGAGCAGTATTATAGTAGTTATATTCTTGTACATAGGAGCAGTATTATAGTAGTTATATTCTTGTACATAGGAGGCAGTATTATAGTAGTTATATTCTTGTACATAGGAGCAGTATTATAGTAATTATATTCCTTGTACATAGGAGCAGTATTATAGTAGTTATATTGACATTGGCAGTATAGTTATTTACATAGGAGGCAGTATTATAGTAGTTATATTCTTGTACATAGGAGGCAGGATCATAGTAGTTATATTCTTGTACATACTGACAGTATAAGTAGATATTTTCAGTAGTCTTATAATATTTTTTTGGAGATTTTTGATTATTTTTTCTCTTTAATGAGACGAGTTGCCCTTTAAGACTGGGAGGATTTCTTCAGTACATATTGTTTTGCAGAGAGTCGCACAGATTTTGGATTACACCCTTATATAATGCTGGAGAGGAAAAGAACAACAGGAACTATTTATTGTCCGGGAAGGATTGGAATTCCAGGCTCTGTAATGAGCAGGTCTTTCCCTGAGGTCCCATCACTGAGATGAATATATCTTTACAATACATTGGGGTTATCCCATTTGCAGAGTCAGTGGGCAGCCGTCCAGCCACACATTTACGTTGTTCCTTCATGTTCTGAGTAGAAGGAGCTGCAGGGAAGATAAGAGCAGTCGCTGTTTTATACGAGCAGATACATACAGATTATCTGCGCACAGTTGGGATATGGCTCCCAGTGCAGGCTGAATGTGACTGAGCTGTGGAGCCTTTATCCCATCGCAGCGCCATAAACCACGTGGATGGGATATTCATAGCAGTGAAATGTCCCCATTGCAAGATGCAAATGGTGAAGAAATAAGTTGCGTACTGAGATGTAATGTGCTTCACGCTGCCATACTGTAGGAGCGGCCGTACTTTATATTCTATTATATATCGAGTCCCATTATTCTGAGCAGCAGCTAATCTCCGGAATAACCGCCGTGTGCATCACGGACAGCAGCTAGACGGGCCCCGAGTGACTCCATAAGGTCCTGGTAGGTTGTCACAGGTATGTGGAGCCATGTTGACTGCAGTGTATCCCACAGCTGCTGGAGGTGAATGGGGGGCATCCATGGAGCGAACACGATCATTGAGGACGACCATTGAGGTGGTCCTACAGAAGCTCAATTGAGTTCAGTTCTGGGGAATTAGGGGCCAGGGTAGTACTTGGAAGTCTTGGTCATGTTCTTCTCCCCAATATCTGAGATTTCTAGCCGTGTGATATGTATTGTCTTGCTAGAAGATCTCATCGACCTGGGGGAGACAATCAGCATGTAGGGGTGTATGTAATCTGCAAGGATGGATTCATACTCCGATAAGTTGGGAGTGCCTTCCACATGGATGAGTGGCCTAGAGAATACCAGGAGAACCTTCCCCGACCATAACACTGCCCCCACCAGCTTATGTTCCTCCAGCAATGTCTGCAGGGTGTCCCCTCTCTGATCTTTCTCTTCCATGACAGCAGAAAATGTGACCCGTCGGAGAAGACAAACCTTTAGCAATCAGCGGGGGTCCGATTCTGATACTGAAGCCTTTTCTGCCGATGCAGCTTGGTTATCAGAGGAGCAATGATCGTCCGTCTGCTCCGGAGCCCCATACACAGGGGTGCACCTAGTCTTTCTGCTGCCTGAGCCGAAAACTGAAACAGCGCACCCCCTACCCTTCCTCAATGCAAATTTTATAACCTAACCCCTTCTCTTCAGCTCATGGCCCTTCAGCTGCCTTCCCCTCTTGCCCCTCGCTTCACCTGGCCTCATTGGTGGTGCACCCCTGCCCATACACAGTTGGGCTTACCGACCTGTTGTGTTAGGCACATGTCTGGTGCCCCCTGGGTCATTTTGGGGGTGAGCTGCTCTTCCATAGGGTGTCTGTCCACCCTCACACACCTTCGTAGCTGATGTTCACCTGTCACATGTATGGCACGCAGTTTCCACGTTACTTATTCCCAATGGCGCCATTTCTCCACTCACCATACACTTTTACCACAGCAGCACGAGAACAGTTCACACTACGCAGGTTCAGAAATATTGACACCCTGGGCCCCAAAGCCAATAGTCATCCCTTCCTGCAACTCTGATAAATCACCCCTTTTACCCATGACAGCAACAAGTGATATATAACCACCAAGCCAGCTCAGCACACCTTATATACCCACCGAGCCAGCTCACCACACCTTATATACTCACCGAGCCAGCTCAGCACACGTGCCTTCCTTCATGAGCTACACACTTCTGACGTGGAAAGTAGGAAGTCCTCATTATAATGGGACTGGACTGTGTTTTACTGCAGAGAATCCTTCATCCAACAGGTGGCAGTGTGGAGAAAATAATATGCTCATTAGCACTCCAGGTGGTGATATTTGGTATTGCAAGCAGAAATGAATATTGTTGATATAGAAATGTATTTTGATATAGTATAGTTTTTAAGGTTCCCCCAATGTCAGCAGGCTGCTATCTGTTCCAATCCTCACGTCATCCCTAAAACTGGTTCATGGCAATGATGAAGGCAAGTATGTAGAACTCATCTTTAGAACTACGTGCATATCTCACGAGTCTCTTTCTGCTTGGGAGCAATGAAGACGATGCCTCCATTTTAGCTGCCATGGAACTCTCCTCTACGAACGCTCTCCATGCTCTGCACTGGTTTCTCTTGACGCTGGAGTGTCTCCTCACGCTGGGGTGTCTCCTTCCTCACGACTTACTGCACACACTTTGTTCTGTCTCTTTGCAGTCCCAGCATCTTTCCTTGCAGCACACATTTGTGGCTTACACTGCGGCAGGCTGGCTGGTCTTTGTGGTCCTGACTTGGCTTCTCCAAAGGTATCTAACTGCGTCATGGTGTGGGGGCTAGGCCATGCAGGTCAGCTACCTCTGCTGTAGACTATCCCTTTTCCACTGCGATGCAGCAACATCAACAGTAACATTCATCTTCACTCGCTAGCTAACTACTTGCAGGATTAAGCTGGTTTCTAGATCTCCAGCTCAACAGTCTTGCAGGCTTTTCTCCATCCTCACTACATACCTATTACAAACTGTCGGCTATTTATCTCACAGACATAAGCTTAAGGACCTTCATAGTTTGATCATGTGATCAAAAGGTCCTTTGCCCCAACATATTATCCAACAGCAGTACTACAATCAGACACTAGGTGGCAGCATTGCCACAGTGTTCACATGCAGCTATACAGTGATATATGTTTATATCGTGGGGCAGTACAATGTCGGTGGTGCATTTCTCACTGTCCCGGGTGCAGCTCACCTGCAAAGTCCATCACAAGGCGACACGACTCCGCTCAGAGTGCTGAAACGCAGGTTGCCCACTTTAGTGCAATACGTTTTTTATAGCATCCACGCTGGCATTCGACAGCGCTATATAACCCACACTGGCATGTTACTCCTGACATATAAAACATGAATGCACGCTTCACGGCACACTAATGTGCGGGGAAATATAATAGCATGACAATAGAGTCAAGTGGTAACCCATAGCAACAAGTTATCCTTAAAGCATATGTGGTTTTTCTATAAGGCTGCTTCCTGCCCTCCTACAGGCGTGAACACTTTTGCAATCATGTTTTATTGCTCCACATGAATTCTTCAAATAGTCTCGATTAAAGTCTCTTACCATTTTGTGTCTGCAGCCCCCCCGCAGAGCTATGTATCTCCATGGTTACAGACTACTAACAATTCCTGTGTAGTCTGATCCTGCGCTCACTGTAAACTCCTTCTCCTCACCTACAGAGACAGACAAATCTGAGCGTGTGACATGAGACTGCCTGTAGTCTGCTAACACGGAGACACATAGGCCCGCGTTGGAGCTGTGTGCACGAATAACGGTGGCAGAAGTTTACCTTCCAAGAACTAGTGAAGATGAAGTGTATGATGTATGGGGCGAGGATCTTCTGTCTGTGGATTTACACAATGAAGGTTTCCATTCACTGATAGCAAGCAGAGATGTTCAATGTGATATGGACCTATAGTGATGTCAATGTATTTATATGAACGCGGGGCCCCTTTAATGCTGCAGCGTCCATGCAGCGGATCGTTAGCCATGACTGTGCTTCCAGGGCTTCTCCTTGATCCGTGAATCCTCCCCACGTGTTGATTTGCCGAACATTTCTCGGGCATTTTGTGCCAACAGGAAGGTCACAGGAGTGAAGGCCATAAAATCTAGAGAAGAAAATCGGAAGGTTTGAACGTGCGCCAGCCATTGTGCGGCTCCCCTGCCTATGACACGGCGCTGGCAGCTGGACGAGCGCAGGAGGAGATGAGGGTTCGGTAATCAGCAGAACAAAGTCCTGGAATCTCAGCAGGAAACGCACAACAACGTTTCCTCTGCCGCTTCTGAGAGAAGAGTTTTCCGTTGGCACCAAAAACCTTTGTGTAAACTGGTGACACTTTCACTGAGAGAGCGACGAAGGCAGCAGGTGGCAGCACCCGCCAGGGCAAGGTGCCCACCCATGAGGTGCTGGACAAGGGGTCAGAACCAGTGGAGTACATAGAGAAGTAAGGGCCCCATAGCAAGGATCAGACGGGGCCCCTCACACAGGACAGAAGGGTTTCCGCCTAAACCCCTTTCAGTGACCCTTGGGCCATTTTTCCACTGCTTCATTTGCTAAAAGTTGTTCCTTTAGAGGGTAAAGTCCTGACCAAGTTTTCACCTCCAGTAGAAGAGGAGATGATCCCAACTAAGACTGGGCCCCCTCTTGTCCTGGGCCCCATAGCAGTCACATGGTCTGCCGCTATGGTAGTTACGCCTCTGGTCAGAACAGATCAGGAGATTCTCACCTCCATTGTGGGTTCTGCTCTTCATGTCGTATTCATGGCACTGACTTCACTAGACTAGGAAGGTTCTCGATGGTATCATTTAAAATCTGTGGTGTTACATAGGACTGCAGGTGGCATCTACTACATTATCTGTACTCAGAGAGTTATCACTGTGTTATCTGTAGTGTTACATAGGACTGCAGGTGACATCTACTACATTATCTGTACTCAGAGAGTTATCACTATGTTATCTGTGGTGTTACATAGGACTGCAGGTGACATCTACTACATTATCTGTACTCAGAGAGTTATCACTGTGTTATCTGTGGTATTACATAGGACTGCAGGTGACATCTACTACATTATCTGTACTCAGAGAGTTATCACTGTGTTATCTGTGGTGTTACATAGGACTGCAGGTGGCATCTACTACATTATCTGTACTCAGAGAGATATCACTGTGTTATCTGTGGTGTTACATAGGACTGCAGGTGACATCTACTGCATTATCTGTACTCAGAGAGTTATCACTGTGTTATCTGTGGTGTTACATAGGACTGCAGGTGACATCTACTACATTATCTGTACTCAGAGAGTTATCACTGTGTTATCTGTGGTGTTACATAGGACTGCAGGTGACATCTACTACATTATCTGTACTCAGGGAGTTATCACTGTGTTATCTGTGGTGTTACATAGGACTGCAGGTGACATCTACTACATTATCTGTACTCAGGGAGTTATCACTGTGTTATCTGTGGTGTTACATAGGACTGCAGGTGACATCTACTACAGTATCTGTACTCAGGGAGTTATCACTGTGTTATCTGTGATGTTACATAGGACTGCAGGTGATATCTACTACATTATCTGTACTCAGAGAGTTATCACTGTGTTATCTGTGGTGTTACATAGGACTGCAGGTGACATCTACTACATTATCTGTACTCAGAGAGTTATCACTGTGTTATCTGTGGTGTTACATAGGACTGCAGGTGACATCTACTACATTATCTGTACTCAGAGAGATATCACTGTGTTATCTGTGGTGTTACATAGGACTGCAGGTGACATCTACTGCATTATCTGTACTCAGAGAGTTATCACTGTGTTATCTGTGGTGTTACATAGGACTGCAGGTGACATCTACTGCATTATCTGTACTCAGAGAGTTATCACTGTGTTATCTGTGGTGTTACATAGGACTGCAGGTGACATCTACTACATTATCTGTACTCAGAGAGTCATCACTGTGTTATCTGTGGTGTTACATAGGACTGCAGGTGACATCTACTACATTATCTGTACTCAGGGAGTTATCACTGTGTTATCTGTGGTGTTACATAGGACTGCAGGTGACATCTACTACATTATCTGTACTCAGGGAGTTATCACTGTGTTATCTGTGGTGTTACATAGGACTGCAGGTGACATCTACTACAGTATCTGTACTCAGGGAGTTATCACTGTGTTATCTGTGATGTTACATAGGACTGCAGGTGATATCTACTACATTATCTGTACTCAGAGAGTTATCACTGTGTTATCTGTGGTGTTACATAGGACTGCAGGTGACATCTACTACATTATCTGTACTCAGAGAGTTATCACTGTGTTATCTCTGGTGTTACATAGGACTGCAGGTGACATCTACTACATTATCTGTACTCAGAGATATCACTGTGTTATCTGTGGTGTTACATAGGACTGCAGGGGACATCTACTACATTATCTGTACTCAGAGAGTTATCACTGTGTTATCTGTGATGTTACATAGGACTGCAGGTGACATCTACTACATTATCTGTACTCAGAGAGTTATCACTGTGTTATCTGTGGTGTTACATAGGACTGCAGGTGACATCTACTACATTATCTGTACTCAGAGAGTTATCACTGTGTTATCTGTGGTGTTACATAGGACTGCAGGTGACATCTACTACATTATCTGTACTCAGAGAGTTATCACTGTGTTATCTGTGGTGTTACATAGGACTGCAGGTGACATCTACTACATTATCTGTACTCAGAGAGTTATCACTGTGTTATCTGTGGTGTTACATAGGACTGCAGGTGACATCTACTACATTATCTGTACTCAGAGAGTTATCACTGTTTTACCTTTTGCTATGCCTATGTTCATATTGAGTTACGTGCTGCTGCTTTATACACCAGTAACATCCAGAGCTGAATTCATAGTTCTGCTGCTGTCGGTTGTACATTGTGTTGAGCTCCTGTAGTGTACTACATTGCATTGTGGGACATGTAAACGGCTGTACACCATACAATGCAGACACTGAACTAGTAGGGAGCAACTGAAAACGCACATAATTGGATGTGACTGGAGGATGGGGGCCAAATTCAGAATGGGTAGAGGATAAGGCGGCAGAATGTAAGATTCCGGTCGTGCTGAGGATCCTGTGCGCTGTATCCGCAGAGATCAGATGAGCCCATTATACCGGGGGTCGGTCTCTTTGGACGCCTCGTCTGCCGCTGGTGACTTTGGCTTCTGTCAGTTTTGCGCAGTTTTGTTGTTTGTTTCCTGATATGATTCTTCCATCGTCTCTCCGCGTAATGTGGTTAAAAGTAGCAGCGGTGAGAAGTTTGCGTCCGTCGGGGGCTCCATCCTCATTAATCCCATTTTTATAATTTGGAATTAATTTTGTGCATTTATCATTCGTCTTCGGAGGAGTCTCCGCTCTTCCCCTTCTTGGCGTAATGAACAATTTGGCTCTCGTAAGGACATTTGCAGCTACCGGATCAGGTGATTAACGCGCCGCTGCGCTCTATTATCCGTCTGATGCCTCTATCCTCTGATTAACAATTAGACAATATCAGACGAGCTCCTCGCCGCGCCAATCCCCTGCCCCCGTCTTCCAAGCGCAACTCGTGGGAGGCCCAGGAGAGGACGCTGCGCAATCGCATCATTTCATGCCCGGCGGGTGATTTTCGCCTTCAATCATCTCCGTAATTTAAGGTTTAATATCGTTTATTGGGTTTTGGTTTCGACAGAGAAATAAATCACGAAAAATATTCAATCTGCGAAAAAAAAAACAACTCAAAGTTATCACTTAGACCCAATGGAGCAGGAATGTACCAGAATTCTGATAATCTGGCGTTACTGGCGATGCTGAAGCGCCAAATTATCAGATCTTCTGAGCCATTGGTTCCATATGTCTCAATACACACACATACTGTGCTTTTCGTCTACTTACCTGCTCCTGTACAAAGCACAGGTATGTAGCTCTGGCGTCCATGATGTACGGCACTAATGTAACCGCTGTGTGGGAGTAGCATGGCGGATTATCAGACATTTTACTGCATAAGATATAGATAGATGCGGGTGCATGTGTATTGTGATTTGCATAAGTATTGGCGCCTCTAAGAAATTCAGTTCTGCAGCTGGAGCATCCTCACTGCTTAATTACAAAAATAAAGTGCACACATGTCCGGCGTTCGGGCTTCTGCACAGTTCACACTGCAGTTTTTGTGCAGGTTTTTCACTAGCAGTGAGCGCGACTTTTCACCAGTTTTTATGTATTTATTTTTTTGCACTGAATTCCTGCTGATACAATGTAACCAATCAGAAGAGGCCAAGCAGCAGAGGGGAGGGAGAGAGCGGCAGCGTAGACCAATGATGAGACAGCAGGGCGTGTCTTAGACTACCCCAGACTTCTAAGCTGCTGTCACTGACTGTACAGTGTAGAATGGGAACCTATAGAGACCCCCAGAGACCGCTGTACGGGCCTCCTGTACACTAGAATGGAAACCTATAGAGACCCCCAGAGACCGCTGTACGGGCCTCCTGTACACTAGAATGGGAACCTATAGAGACCCCCAGAGACCGCTGTACGGGCCTCCTGTACACTAGAATGGAAACCTATAGAGACCCCAGAGACCGCTGTACGGGCCTCCTGTACACTAGAATGAAAACCTATAGAGACCCCCAGAGACCGCTGTACGGGCCTCCTGCACACTAGAATGGGAACCTATAGAGACCCCAGAGACCGCTGTACGGGCCTCCTGTACACTAGAATGGAAACCTATAGAGACCCCCAGAGACCGCTGTACGGGCCTCCTGTACACTAGAATGAAAACCTATAGAGACCCCAGAGACCGCTGTACGGGCCTCCTGTACACTAGAATGGGAACCTATAGAGACCCCCAGAGACCGCTGTACGGGCCTCCTGTACACTAGAATGGGAACCTATAGAGACCCCCCAGAGACCGCTGTACGGGCCTCCTGTGCACTAGAATGAAAACCTATAGAGACCCCCAGAGACCGCTGTACGGGCCTCCTGTACACTAGAATGGAAACCTATAGAGACCCCCAGAGACCGCTGTACGGGCCTCCTGTACACTAGAATGGGAACCTATAGAGACCCCAGAGACCGCTGTACGGGCCTCCTGTACACTAGAATGGGAACCTATAGAGACCCCAGAGACCGCTGTACGGGCCTCCTGTACACTAGAATGGGAACCTATAGAGACCCCCAGAGACCGCTGTACGGGCCTCCTGCACATTAGAATGGGAACCTATAGAGACCCCCAGAGACCGCTGTACGGGCCTCCTGCACACTAGAATGGGAACCTATAGAGACCCCCAGAGACCGCTGTACGGGCCTCCTGTACACTAGAATGGAAACCTATAGAGACCCCCAGAGACCGCTGTACGGGCCTCCTGTACACTAGAATGGGAACCTATAGAGACCCCCAGAGACCGCTGTACGGGCCTCCTGTACACTAGAATGGGAACCTATAGAGACCCCCAGAGACCGCTGTACGGGCCTCCTGTACACTAGAATGGGAACCTATAGAGACCCCCCAGAGACCGCTGTACGGGCCTCCTGTACACTAGAATGGGAACCTACAGAGACCCCAGGGGCCGCTGTACGGGCCTCCTGTACACTAGAATGGGAACCTATAGAGACCCCCAGAGACCGCTGTACGGGCCTCCTGTACACTAGAATGGGAACCTACAGAGACCCCAGGGGCCGCTGTACGGGCCTCCTGCACACTAGAATGGGAACCTATAGAGACCCCGGGGGCCGCTGTACGGGCCTCCTGTACACTATAACGGGAACCTATAGAGACCCCCAGAGACCGCTGTACGGGCCTCCTGCACACTAGAATGGGATCCTATAGAGACCCCCAGAGACCGCTGTATGGGCCTCCTGTACACTAGAATGGGAACCTATAGAGACCCCCAGAGACAGCTGTACGGGCCTCCTGCACACTAGAATGGGATCCTATAGAGACCCCCAGAGACCGCTGTACGGGCCTCCTGTACACTAGAATGGGAACCTATAGAGACCCCGGGGGCCACAGTACAGGCCTCCTGCACATTAGAATGGGAACCTATAGAGACCCCGGGGGCCACAGTACAGGCCTCCTGCACACTATAATGGGAACCTATAGAGACCCTCAGAGACCGCTGTACGGGCCTCCTGCACACTATAATGGGAACCTATAGACACCCCGGGGGCCACAGTACAGGCCTCCTGCACACTAGAATGGGAACCTATAGACACCCCGGGGGCCGCTGTACGGGCCTCCTGCACATTAGAATGGGAACCTATAGAGACCCCGGGGGCCACAGTACAGGCCTCCTGCACACTATAATGGGAACCTATAGAGACCCCCAGGGGCCGCTGTACGGGCCTCCTGCACATTAGAATGGGAACCTATAGAGACCCCGGGGCCGCTGTACGGGCCTCCTGTACACTAGAATGGGAACCTATAGAGACCCCCAGAGACCGCTGTACGGGCCTCCTGTGCACTAGAATGGGAACCTATAGAGACCCCCAGAGACCGCTGTACGGGCCTCCTGTACACTATAACGGGAACCTATAGAGACCCCCAGAGACCGCTGTACGGGCCTCCTGTACACTAGAATGGGAACCTATAGAGACCCCGGGGGCCACAGTACAGGCCTCCTGCACATTAGAATGGGAACCTATAGAGACCCCGGGGGCCACAGTACAGGCCTCCTGCACACTATAATGGGAACCTATAGACACCCCGGGGGCCACAGTACAGGCCTCCTGCACACTAGAATGGGAACCTATAGACACCCCGGGGGCCACAGTACAGGCCTCCTGCACACTATAATGGGAACCTATAGAGACCCCAGGGGCCGCTGTACGGGCCTCCTGCACATTAGAATGGGAACCTATAGAGACCCCCAGAGACCGCTGTACGAGCCTCCTGCACACTATAATGGGAACCTATAGAGACCCCCAGAGACCGCTGTACGGGCCTCCTGCACACTATAATGGGAACCTATAGAGACCCCGGGGCCACAGTACAGGCCTCCTGTACACTATAATGGGAACCTATAGAGACCCCGGGGCCACAGTACAGGCCTCCTGTACACTATAATGGGAACCTATAGAGATCCCCAGGGGCCGCTGTACGAGCCTCTTGCACACTATAATGGGAACCTATAGAGATCCCCAGGGGCCGCTGTACGGGCCTCCTGCACATTAGAATGGGAACCTATAGAGACCCCGGGGGCCACAGTACAGGCCTCCTGTACACTATAATGGGAACCTATAGAGACCCCGGGGGCCACAGTACAGGCCTCCTGCACACTATAATGGGAACCTATAGAGATCCCCAGGGGCCGCTGTACGGGCCTCCTCCACATTAGAATGGGAACCTATAGAGACCCCGGGGGCCGTTGTATGAGCCTCCAGAACACTGACACCTGACCCCTCAGATTGGGGCCCCTGAGGGTTTTCCTCCGGGTTCTGGTATTTTTAATGGTGACAATAGCATAAAACTAACACAAGTGACAAATTATCCAAAAAATAGCAAAATCTTGAACTCTTGCAGCGGATTCCTCAGGTATAATCCCTTATCTTACGCTGGCTTTTCCTATTTTTCCTTCTGTTTGGCGATTCCTGCTGGGGGTCAGCATTTACCCCGCAGACATCGCCGCTTCCTCTGTTACAGGCGGCAGTGAGGTGGATTTCCTGCGCATACAGAACCGATTAGGAAAATAACTGCAATAAAAACGACTTCAGTCACATTTTTTTCTTCTTTCTCATCAGGAAACATTTTACCATAAATGTATAAATCTGTGTTTTCTTTGTCAGCGGCCGTCTGTTCTGGAGGCTTTATTTTCTGACAAGCCCCCCTCCCCCGACCTCGTGCCGTACACTGACGCTAATCAATTGTTTGCCGATGGGTTTTATTTCCTCGTTTCTGGAATAATCACGTTCGGAGGAGAAGTGTTTACGGCTTTTTCACAAATCCTTCAATTCTGGATGTGAATAGAGAGGTTTCTTCTGATCAGACGACTCACGTCTTAGATATGGGGCAATAAAACTAACCAGAACAAGTTTACTAAAAATTCAGAAAGTAGAAAAATTACCAGAATCAATAACTGATATAAAAATTAAAAAAACTACTACTGGACCACTGGCATATCAGCAGACCACCGAGGACCAGACACAGACACCACAAGGGACCAAGCACAGATGGCACTAGACCACCAAGGACCAGGCAAAGATACCACAAGGGACCAAGCACAGATGGCACTAGACCACCAGGTACCAAGCACAGATGGCACTAGACCACCAGGTACCAAGCACAGACACCACTAAACCACCAGGTACCAAGCACAGATGGCACTAGACCACCAGGGACCAAGCACAGATGGCACTAGACCACCAAGGATCAGGCACAGACACCACTAGACCACAAGGGACCAAACAGACACCACAAGACCACCAGGGCCCAGGTGCAGACACAGCTGGACCATGAGGGACTAAGCACAGACTACACGAGACCACTAGGACCAAGCAAAGACACCACTAGACCACCGGGGACCAGGCATAGATTCCACTGAACCACCAGGGACCAGACACACTTGCTAGACCACCAGAGATCAGGCACAAACACCTCTAGATCACCAGAGATCAGGCACAGACACCAGTAGACCACCAGGGCCCAGGTGCAGACACTGGTGGACCACCAGGGACAAGGTGCAGTCACCACTAGACCACCGAGGACCAGGCACAGATGACACTAGACCACCAGGGGACCAGGTACAGATGACACTAGACCACCAGGGGACCAGGCACAGATGCCACTAGACCACTGGATACAAGGTACAGGCGCCACTAAACCACCGGGGACCAGCCACAGATTCCACTAAACCACCAGGGACCAGATGCACACATGCTAGACTACCAGGGACCAGGCACAGACACTGCTCGACCACCGAGGACCAGGCACAGATGACACTAGACCACCAGGGACCAGGCGCAGATTCCACTAAACCACCAGGGACCATATGCACACATGCTGGACCACCAGGAACCAGACACAGACACTGCTAGACCACCAATGATCAGGCACAGACACCTCTAGATCACCAGAGATCAGGCACAGACACCACTAGACCACCAGGGACTGGTAGTCTTGCTCACCACAGACTATATATGTCTACAATTAGCTAAATTACCATCAATTAAATGTGGGCACTACTAGACCATCAGAGTCTATATGCAGATGCCACTATAATTAATGATTGGACGTGGTCAAACTCTGTAGGTGTGGTCTCCAACTAGTAATTCTCCAGTTAGGCAAAACTACAACTCCCAGCATGCCCTGACTGCCTGTTATAGATCACTGCTTTAGATCATCTGCCACCACTGGATGACCAGGGAGTAATCTCTGGAGAATGGGCAACCAGATAACAAAGGTTCTGGATACTACTGTTAGGGTGATCTAATGATATGTGACTGGGTAATAGCACTAGGACATCATGAGGGACTCAATAATGTGGCTCCACACTAATAAAGTGTCAGGGACTGTGTGCAGGTAGCACTAGATTACTGAGAACTCACACAGAAGTTAATGTCATCACTAGACCATCAGGGACTGGACATTGTCATCACTATGCCATCAGGGACTGGGCATTGTCACCACTGGACCATCAGGGACTGGACATTGTCACCACTAGACCATCAGGGACTGGACATTGTCACCACTAGACCATCAGGGACTGGACATTGTCACCACTAGACCATCAAGGACTGGACATTGTCACCACTAGACCATCAGCTGCTGTGGACCCTGGTCTGTCTACTATGTAAGGGCTCAGTCTGTATCCAATCTGCATTCATCTCAATGGGCCACAAAAGATGTGGACAGCAAAACAACAGAATATGTCCCATTCTTGTTCGTTTTGAAGAAAAGAATAGGACGTTTCTATAGAAGTTAAAAAAAAAAAAAAAAGTGCCTTGCACTTGGGTGGGATCTGCGATTCGCAGACCACAAAACACGACCATGTGCAGGAGCCCTAACTCTCATCCTGTGACCTCCAAAAGATCAGCACACTCCTCTCCTGAAATCCTCTGTGCTGCTGATATTTCTGCTCTTGCTTTTTCTCCTAATGTTGTACCTGTAAGGGAGGTGGATGAAGGTGAAGAGTAGATCTGTGTGATCTCATCCGTAGCAGGTTTTTTGCGGATCGGACCTTTGTGACCGGTTTCCAGCACATGGTGCAGCGGATTTTGGCTTCTGCTGAGATTTTAGGCGACCGAGTTATTTTTACCTGCTCATCGTCTCAGAGGAAATGCAGAGTAACGAAGCGTGGAGAGAAAATTGTGTTCACCTCGGCTGGAGAATATCACATCCCGGAAACCAAAGAATGAGGAGGCGCTACAAGGCCCCAGAGCAGGGATCTGACTCTCCGCCATATTGTGTCCGGGCCAGGATACCATGATGCATCTGCAGAGGTATGGGCTACATTGTATGGCCGGAGAGGCAACAATGTTTCCAAATCTCAGCAGAGAGCACACAGTCCCCAATAAATAGTGTAACCTCCAATCCTCGATGTGTCCGAGGTCCTTGATGGATGACACTCCCAGATTATGAAGGCATCACTGGATAAGCGGCGCCAGACATGTCTGCAGACACTCATCTTACTACTTTGTTACTGGGACAGTGGTTCTCATCATCCTTTGTCTGATTTAAAGGGATTTTCCAGTTCTTCACTTTTTGAATAGATCTTGTGTTTCAATTCACCTTTTTCTAAGATCTCTCCTTGCTGTCAGTGAATAGGAACATTCCTGTTTACATCGGGAGCCTCAAAATCCATCCTGTCCTAATACTTCTCACAGCTGAGTGTTTGCTACAACTGAATCTAATAGAGACAACTTGGTAGTATGCGACATGTCCCCTTTAAAAGAAGGTTTACTGTCAGTGAATAGATACACTCTTGCTTATATTCAGAGGGTGAAACTGAATCCTGTTCACCTAGTGGATGGTTTGTTACAATACAATCCTCTGTGCGCTGAACACAGCAGCCCAAAATCTGTTCTGCCCCAGGCTGACACCTGATACATTGTGACAAACTGCAGCTGTGTAAGAGCAGGGATAGTTTAGGTGCTTATTTTAGCCTTTGAGGTGACAGCAAGCAGAGATTTTCACAATGCAAGAAAGTTGTAGAAGTTTGGAAAACCAGAAACCCCTTTGTGGGATTTGCCCTAATGTTCAGCGCCCCTAGTGGTCACACAGGAGAATACAAGTTGGGATTTTGTTCCCAGGTTGATACTTGGTTTCAGCTATGACATGATGACATGACAGTAAAGGGTTAAGGACTCGGTCGGGGGGGGGGGGGGGTGCTTTACGTGGAAGGGATTAGATATTAATGCAGTAAAGTCTGCGCTCGGGGGAGGCCAATGTTTTATGAATTGGGCGCGTAAATTATAAATGCGCCGTTTACTGTCTTTGTTGCGTTCTCCTTGATGTTTTGTTTACAGAGCGTCTCAGATGTCCGCGCCGCCGCGCACAAGACCTCTGAGAAGATTCTGTAAAAACCAGAAAAGGCGTCTGGCAACAAAAATAACCAAACGGCGATGATAACGGGCGACGACAGCGATTATAGTGGGGGTCACATGCTTACCACCACCCCCCAATTCACACAAGGGACATGAGGGTCTCCGCAGTCAGACCCCCAACAGTCATACACTGATCACCTAACCTGTGTGGTTAAGTAGGAAAACCACGGTAAGTTCTTGTAAATTACAGACTCTGCTCTGCTACATCTATATACGGAAAGCCTGTACACCATTCATGTAATGTGTTGTGTTCATTTCACCGGAGGGGCCCCCAAGTCGCCTGTACCCCAGTCCTTTATACAGGAATAAAGTTGAAAATGTTAAAATTGTTGCAGTTTTCTGCTTTGTATCAATTCCTGACAATTCTGATGTCCTGGTGCTTGACGGACGCACAGCTCTGATAACTGTAAGGGGGCGTGCCCCTGTGTGTCCGTCACATGACCCATTCAAATATACTGGAACATGGGACAATGTTTCATTCTACAAAGAATTACTCATTCTGTTAATTCGATGACACATTGTCTGTGGAGGTAACGCACCGCCGCTCCTTTCTGGGGCTTCTTTTGGCGTCACTATTCTCCCTGCACTGAGCCGACGTGTTTCTGTGCTTAAAGGGGTTGTCCAAGTTCTTTTTTTTGCTCATCGTATGTTTCTAACTAGTCAAATATAACAGCTTTTCCATGCACTTTGTGCTTCTAAAGCTGCTGGTTTCTCAGATTTCACCTAGGGTCACATGACCTGTGATGTCAGCTTCTCTCCCTGCTCTGCTGATGTTTTGTGCACAAGCAGATAAGAGTCTGTACAGGAGACATCACTGTGCTGACCACGCCCCCTGCACTGGCTGAGCTGCCGTCTGCTCTCTCCCTGGATTTTTCCAGATAAAACTTTAACCCCTTCAGCCAGCACAGACTCTGAAGCTGAAGGCTTTACTGAGTAGATGCAGGCAGCGAGAAGACAAATACTGGGCACAGGAGCTGATAGAGGAATTCTGCAGAGTATTGCACAAGAAAGGTAGGAGGAAGTTTCTGTGTGTATTAGCAGTGTCATTGTACAGCTGGGACCCTGGCAGTGTACATGGAATACGGATGACACACGGACCAATCACAGGAGTCGTCATGGATGTGTGAAGGAGGCCTGACAGTCTCACAGAGAAAGGTGAGGGGGGCGGTCCCGGTACCTGCTGCAGGCGAGTTAATTTATTAACGGAGAAGAAAAAACGTAAAATCCTTCAGTAAATTCAGATCAGATTTCAAAAGTCAAACAAAAAAAAAAGTTTTAATACTGAATCTTAGCAAGAACATCTTAACAAAGTTATACTTTAACTTAATATGATACAACAGAGAAACCGGACGGCGACGCTTCCATCGTCTAACGCTTTACTGGAGCCATGCGCGCATCCGCCATGGTGGTGGTCCGGGGGCGAGGGCGGGCTCCGTTGCTCATCATCCGTCATCTCATTTTCTGATTTTTTTTTTTTTACAGTATTGTAATTTTCTTTTTTAAAAAATGTACACACATCTTAGTCCGAAATGTCACACGTACTGAATCTCTGCTCCGGGAAAGCGCAATTTATAAACGCAATGACACAGTTCTGTGGTCGACGGAGAGAAAAGAGATTCAAATCCAGGCATCGAGGGGAGATAGGAAAACAAAAAAAAAGTATTTAAAAAAATGAAGAAAAAAAAAAGAGAAAAATAAACAAACAAAATAATAAAAAATAAATAATGACATGACGAGGGGTCGGTCGGTGAGGAGGGGGGTCATTAAATATGCCTAAAATGTCTCTTTTTTCTTCCCATGATTGGATCTACGATCGGCCGCCATTGTGATGGGGAAGCCTCGCGGGAATCGCTCCGTGTCGTCACGTTGCTGGGGCAGTTGTTGATGCAGCAACTGCGGGAACAGCTCAGAGAAGTCCTGCGTCGTTCATGCTTGTTTTTTTTAATTTTCACCATCTTTAATTTCATACCAAAGGCAGCGAAAGGCGGAAAAGATTCCTCGCGTGATGCGCATCCTCGCCGGACGGCGCCCGCTCCCTCAGTACATGATCGGAGGCTTTATGTACGCTCTGTTTTCTGGAACAAGAAAAGAAAATTCTGTTGAAAAATGTCAATTTTTAACAAAAACATTTAATCACAGTATTCACAATATTCAGTGACATTCGCCGCGCCGACCGTTTCCTGCTCACACTGACAGCGGATTCACTCTACGTGTGACACAAGCGACAGGGACGTCACTTCCCGGTGATTGGTTGTGTCCAATTTCTGCAATACTGTTACAATCCGCGTCCCCGTTACCAGGGGAAATGCAGCAGTGATTGATGCGCCATTTACAGTAAGGGCGGCGGCGGCAGCAGTGTATGTCACCATCTTACGTCAAGAACAAAGAGGATGGACATTAATAATAACAGGGAGGAACGTAAATCTGCCGTCCTGTGACTGACGCGTTCGTGTCCCTCCAGGGGTAAGGAGACAGCATTAAATATTTCACATGCAGGAGCAGCGGCGCCGGGTCATACAATATTCAGGGACCGGGCGCCGCTCATCACTTCACAATTACTGTACAGTCGGGGAACATGGATCCCATCAGCAAGCTCTACATACATGACCTATACATGACCAGCTACACAACAACCTGCTCATATACATATGACCCCCAGGTGACGCTGGTCCCGGATTGCTTTTCCCACACCCTTGGGTGACACTGATCCCAGAATGATCCCGACACCACCCTCCTAACCCCCGCCCGTTGACGCTAGTCCTTGGATTGACCCCCCAGGTAACGCTGGAACAACCCCCAGGTGATGCTGGTCTTGGACTGACCCTCCCAAGTGACGCTGGTTGCGGACTGACCGCCTTAGGTGACAATGGTCCTGGACTGACCCCCCCCCTCCTCAGCTGATGCTGGTCCTCGATTGACCCCCCTCAGGTGATGCTGGACACGGATTGACCCCCTCAGGTGATGCTGCTCCTAAATTGACGCCCCCCGGGTAACGCTGGTCCTGGATTGCCCCCCCCCCCCCCTCAGGTGACGCTGGACCCGGTTTGACCCCCCTCAGGTGACGCTGGTCCCGGATTGACCCCCCCTCAAGTGACGCTGGACCCGGATTGACCCCCCTCAGGTGATGCTGGACCCAGATTGACCCCCCTCAGGTGACGCTGGACCCGCATTGACCCCCCTCAGGTGACGCTGGTCCCGGATTGACCCCCCTCAGGTGACGCTGGTCCCAGATTGACCCCCCCTCAGGTGACGCTGGACCCGGATTGACCCCCCTCAGGTGACGCTGGTCCTGGATTGACCCCCCTCAGGTGACGCTGGTCCTTGGAGCGCTTTCAGACTCCGCCACACTCTAATTTCAGGATGCATTTCAGCCGTAATATGAGAGATTTATCATTTAGCCGGAGCTGTCAGGAGTCGCAGCGCAGATGCAGCCAAAACATCTGGAAGCACAAACAAAGGAGCGCGGCGGCTGCATGTTAATCCAGAGCCGGCAGCGCGCTTCATTGGGGGCAGGAAGGCGATAATTAGTGGTTGAGACAGAGATTGCTATATGGACCCTACACAGCGCAGGCGGCATTACCTGTCATCTCTATGTGGCATCAGGTCATAACATCAGCGACAGGCTGCAACCAGGGCGGCCTACAGTCAGAAAAACTGCTGACAGCTGAGGGTTTGTTACAGTCCAGTGTGTGGTGAACAGTCTGCACTCCAGAAACAAACTATCAGGAGAGGAGAGAGAATTGTCTGGATACATTGTAACAAACGTATGTGTGAACAGGGCCACATCAGGGCTGTGTGCTAGCTGTCAGTGAATGGAAGCCTTTACCCATCCACAAACAGAACCAGAGATCTCAGCCTCCTGGAGCCTGGTGAGTATGTGAAGGATCAGAAGAGAAGGCTCCGGACCCCAGATCCCATGATCTGCACCGGGGGTAACAGCTGGAGAAGCGCGCGCTGCTGACTGAACAAGGGCAGCTCCTGTGACCTCTTCTATAAGGGGGGGCTCTCCCCCATCTAAGGAGTTCTGATAAATACTTCATGTAAAAAGTACAACATGAATTTCCTGAAAAATCACAATTTATCATTAATTTATCAGAGGAGTAAACAAAGCGCTGACATTTCTCTATAATTTATGAAGATGGAAAAAGTGGAAACAATTTATTATTTAAGGTTTCCATGTAGAAGCGTCTCCTGCAAATCTGCTGCGTGGTCAGGAACCAAGACACATGGGGGCAGAACACAGGGGAGCTGTTAGCAACGCAAGTCCTGAAATCCTCTGTGCTGCTGGTGCCCTGCTCCTTCCACCATGTAACCCTCATACTGTGACCTCCACAAGATCAGCAAACTCCTCTCCTGAAATCCTCTGTGCTGCTGGGAGGACCCTGCTCCTTCCACTATGTAACCCTCAGCCTGTGACCTCCACAAGATCAGCACACTCCTCTCCTGAAATCCTCTGTGCTGCTGGTGCCCTGCTCCTTCCACTATGTAACTCTCATCCTGTGACCTCCACAAGATCAGCACACTCCTCTCCTGAAATCATCTGTGCTGCTGGGAGGACCCTGCTCCTTCCACTATGTAACTCTCACCCTGTGACCTCCACAAGATCAGCACACTCCTCTCCTGAAATCATCTGTGCTGCTGGGAGGACCCTGCTCCTTCCACTATGTAACTCTCACCCTGTGACCTCCACAAGATCAGCACACTCCTCTCCTGAAATCATCTGTGCTGCTGGGAGGACCCTGCTCCTTCCACTATGTAACTCTCACCCTGTGACCTCCACAAGATCAGCACACTCCTCTCCTGAAATCCTCTGTGCTGCTGGGAGGACCCTGCTCCTTCCACTATGTAACCCTCATCCTGTGACCTCCACAAGATCAGCTCACTCCTCTCCTGAAATCCTCTGTGCTGCTGGGAGGACCCTGCTCCTTCCACTATGTAACTCTCATCCTGTGACCTCCACAAGATCAGCACACTCCTCTCCTGAAATCCTCTGTGCTGCTGGGAGGACCCTGCTCCTTCCACTATGTAACCCTCATCCAGTGACCTCTACAAGATCAGCACACTCCTCTCCTGAAATCCTCTGTGCTGCTGGGACCCTGCTCCTTCCACTATGTAACTCTCAGTGTGGGAGGGGCCCAATGCATTATTTCCCTCCTTCCTTGCAGCTGTGGGTCAGGGGCCCGGTGTGTGGCTCCTCCAGACACGCAGGAGACCATTTAGCTGTGTGAGCGATCCGCAGCTTTATGGCGTTCCAGCACGGCGCGTCTGTGCGCAGTAACTGCTTTCGTTTATTGGGTTTTTTTGCTCTAATCAAATATTCATTTCCGCGGGTTTCATCCCATTAAATGGCGCATTATGGAAAGGTGAGCAAAACGGGAGATTTAGGAGGTGGCGTAATCCGCCTCTCCGGGGGCGATATCACTATATAAAGGCAGTCGGAATGATATTGTGTAACAGTAAAAGCTGCTGATGGCCCCCCGGTGCCCGCTCGCCCGCTTTACAGCTGCTGCCGCGATGCATGACTGGCTTAATAAGCGGCACATTTGGAAAGGATTTTACACAAAGTGAAGATCTCACAAATTCTCCGAGAGCCGAAAATCCTTCAATAATAGGAATTCTCCCTCAGGACGCGCGGTTTACAGCAGAAGCTGCAGCTAAATCACCGTGCGGCGTGCACAGAACGAGCGCCTGCCGCATCAATCTCAATGCTGCGCCGGTTAAATTGTGTCAAGGAGGCTTTACCCAGAGAAATGGCGCCGATGGATTCACGATGTCACCGGATCGGGTCACGGTCGCCCGCAATCGATAATCTAAAGAAGACAGAAAGCAAAACCTGGGGGTGGAGATCGCCGGCCGTATAGTGAACAGCTCTGACCCCTTCTAGTTGTTTCTGTCCTTCACCATTGACAAGAGCTTGGATTGCTGTCAGTGAATGGAAACAATCTTTAATATACAAAAGCTGAAAATCGTTGCAGATCTTTTTGGGGGTCTGTTACAATTGCAGCCAACCAAGGTACATGGGGGCAGAACACAGAGGAGCTGTTATCAATGCATGTCCTCAAATCCTCTGTGCTGCTAGGCACCCTGCTCCTTCTACTATGTAACTCTCATCCTGTGACCTCCACAAGATCAGCACACTCCTTTCCTGAAATCCTCTGTGCTGCTGGGAGGACTCTGCACCTTCCACTATGTAACTCTCATCCTGTGACCTCCACAAGATCAGCACACTCCTTTCCTGAAATCCTCTGTGCTGCTGGGAGGACTCTGCACCTTCCACTATGTAACTGTCATCCTGTGACCTCCACAAGATCAGCGCACTCCTCCCCTGAAATCCTCTGTGCTGCTGGGAGGACCCTGCCCCTTCCACTATGTAACTCTCATCCTATGACCTCCACAAGATCAGCACACTCCTCTCCTTAAATCCTCTGTGCTGTTGGGAGGACCCTGCTCCTTCCACTATGTAACTGTCATCCTGTGACCTCCACAAGATCAGCACACTCCTCTCCTGAAATCCTCTGTGCTGTTGGGAGGACCCTGCCCCTTCCACTATGTAACTCTCATCCTATGACCTCCACAAGATCAGCACACTCCTCTCCTTAAATCCTCTGTGCTGTTGGGAGGACCCTGCCCCTTCCACTATGTAACTGTCATCCTGTGACCTGCACAAGATCAGCACACTCCTCTCCTGAAATCCTCTGTGCTGCTGGGAGGACCCTGCTCCTTCCACTATGTAACTGTCATCCTGTGACCTGCACAAGATCAGCACACTCCTCTCCTGAAATCCTCTGTGCTGCTGGGAGGACCCTGCTCCTTCCACTATGTAACTGTCATCCTGTGACCTGCACAAGATCAGCACACTCCTCTCCTGAAATCCTCTGTGCTGCTGGGAGGACCCTGCTCCTTCCACTATGTAACTCTCATCCTGTGACCTCCACAAGATCAGCATACTCCTCTCCTGAAATCCTCTGTGCTGCTGGGAGGACCCTGCTCCTTCCACTATGTAACTCTCATCCTGTGACCTCCACAAGATCAGCACACTCCTCCCCTGAAATCCTCTGTGCTGTTGGGACCCTGCTCCTTCCACTATGTAACTCTCATCCTGTGACCTCCACAAGATCAGCACACTCCTCTCCTGAAATCCTCTGTGCTGCTGGGAGGACCCTGCTCCTTCCACTATGTAACTCTCATACTGTGACCTCTACAAGATCAGCACACTCCTCTCCTGAAATCCTCTGTGCTGCTGGGAGGACCCTGCTCCTTCCACTATGTAACTCTCATACTGTGACCTCTACAAGATCAGCACACTCCTCTCCTGAAATCCTCTGTGCTGCTGGGACCCTGCTCCTTCCACTATGTAACTCTCATCCTGTCACCTCCCACTTCCCCTGCACTGATACATTGTAACAAGACAGGGGAGGGATTTGAACAGTGGCTATGTTTTGTTTACAGAGAATTGATACATTGTAACAAATCCCTCAGCTGTGCAGGCTGTACACGTTCAGGACAGATTGTCGGCTTTTGTTCTTATACACTGACACGAATCAGAGATTTTGAAAATGGTGAGAAACAAAGTCTGAGAAAGTTTTCCTTATACAATAATGAGACTTTATAGAAGTCTGACTGTGTCCTGCGCCATTACAGCTCCACGGCGACTTTGGTCACATGACACTCGTGCTACACAGTAACAAAATTCACATTCCCTTCTGTTATGTTGCCACGTAGTATCACAATACCGCCGTCATCCCTGCGCAGGCATAGTCGCCGTGTACCCGGACCAGGGACCCTGCCCCGCTGACGTCACTGATTACAGTCCTCTATGGTGGAGTCCCCCTTTAGTACGGGAATGTCTATCCCCTGACAAGCGTCCCGGATCCGCAGATCTGCTGACAACCACAATAACGCCATATCTTGTAAGGACGCCCGAGACATCTGATAAATGCCACCGCAGACGGGAATGACAGAAGCTGCTCAATAATTCACCAGGCGGGCGCTGGCGGAGATGCTGACTGGCAGAACACGATCTCCAGGCTTACAAGGCTCCGCAGCGCGGTACACGTGCTCTTACATTACGTGAACGAGATGCAGCTTTAGACATGTTCCCAACACTAACTCAATTAAACTGCGCAGATCTCCTATCACAGAACATAGCTGAGACAAGCGGCGGCGGCATCCCCTTATCATTCTGTACAGAGAGACGCAGAGCGGGTATAGACTGAGAAAGGGGCAATGAGGGGGCACAAGCTGATATTCTACCTGCACTGCTAGGGATTATCTGCGCACTGTATACATGAGCACTGTATGGCACTATTTATCCAGGCAGTGTATGGCCCTATGTATCACTATCCTGGCATTTTATGCCATTTTATCTGGGCACTGTAGGGCACCATTTATCTGGGCACTGTATAACACTTTATCTGATAAAGGGCTTTATGATATATTGCCCAGATAAGCTATAAGAGCGATTGAGGGACCCCAACAATCTACAGAACGGGGGCGTCTGATTGTAGCAGTTGTAGTCCTGCCTGTGCTGTCACTCTCCTTTAAACTGACTAGGAGATGGAAGCGAGGTAGAGGGGTTGGAACATTATTTATAGGAATCCTAAAGGTCCACAGTGGTTAAATCCCTTTATAAGAAAAGTCAAAGGGAGCTGGAGGGGCCGGGAACTACGATAACTCCGATAACAGTGTGTTAGGGTGGCCTCTGCAGAACCTGAAGACAAGCGGGCATCAACCCAGTCAGCTATGAACCGGTCCCTGAGACTATAGAGGGCACAGGCAGAGGAGGACTGGAGGGATGTGATCTGGTCGGGGTAGGGTCTGATTTTGGAGTAAATCTCATGAATTCATGGATCCATCATGCGTCTACTCATTGCTTCAGGCAGGTGGTGCAGTTCTAAGGACCCTCAATGCCAGGTGAACATGGATTATCCGCCCAGTCCTCCGGAGTACCGGTGCTGGGTATATGTATCTCACATATCTCAAGAAAGTCCATGGACATGAAAATGAGGTCAGTGCTCTCCAATGTCTGCACATTCACCAGATATTGCTCTACTCAAGCTCCTCTGGGGCGGGGTTAACAGTCAGACCAATCACATGAATGTGCAGCCGTCCAATGTGAGGATCTCTAAGGAATGAATGGGTCAGAGACTGTTATCAGGTCATTGGGGGGAACCTTCCTGGAAGCGGAGACGTCTTCCCAAGCCCTGGGTGACCCTGTCCAAGAACCTTCTGGACCGAGCCTCTCTCCAGTACATTGGACCTTTGCTCCCGTCTCTTCCCCTCCTCAGCGTCTCCGTGTTTTTACACTTTATATTCGATGCAGATTGCGCCAATAAAACAAAACCAAAACTTAACTAAAGGTATAACTGGCGGGAAGAAAAGAAGGGAAATTCTCTCCGCGATCATAAAAGCAAGTTATTTTCTGTTCAGCAGTTCATGTTACTGCTGTTCATACTAATTAATTAAAGGAGCTGTTCCACTAATGTGCAAACAGGGAATCGGGGAAACTGAACAGGCTTTTAGGGCTCGGCGAGAAGTTCAGTCAATCCGGGCGCGAGCAATCAAATGTAATGAATTCACTTGTCAGTGCTAAGCTTGCAAAAACGGCGAAGTTTGACTGGGGAGTAAAAGGTTTATAATTAGATTTCCAATAGGATAATAACTAAATGGCAGCGAGCAGTAAAGAGGAAATATTACGCTCCGGCTAATGGCTGCCGCTCGCTTTCTTTAGACTTGTGGAAGATTCTCTAATTTAATTTGCTTTTTACCAGCAAAAAAAAAAAACTAAAAAATTTAAAAAGAAAAAAAAAAGTCTTGTGCCGCTCCTGCAATTGTGCTTCAATGTCATTTACAAAATCCATTGATTTGAGTGGTAAATTGCGTGACGCCCACTGTTTACATTATGCAAAGTGGGAATAATAGAGGTCAGAAGCGCGGACGCTGCCAGCTGTGACCGCGGTCCATAATCACACACCCCCTGGGGGTCCTCTGCGCGTCTCTCGCTCTGAAGGTCCCGTCCACTGATGGTAATGGACATTGTGTAATACGTTATTTCTCCTCTGGGGGCGCTGCAGGGATTGTAGCGGATTGTTCTGACAGGATTGCCTTCTCACACAGACGGATTGTCCAAACTGAGCCCCCCTGCAAATGGATCATTAAAGGGGGTTGTCCGGGATCAGAAAAACATGGCTGCTTTCTTCCAGAAACAGCGCCACCCCTGTCTAAAGGTTGTGTCTGGTATTACTGCTCAGTTGTATTGAAGTGGATGGAGCGGAGCTGCAGTACCAGACACGACCTGTGGATCGGGTGGTGCTTTTTGTCTAGAGTGTGTCACTGTTACAATATGGTTTCTACATTGTAGCAGCTCGTAGCCACTGGAATCTCTATGACAACTGTATTGACATAGAAGCAAGGCGTTGTCAGGCTGCGTTTTTGAATTATATTATTGTCAGGGGGCCATGTGACATTTAAGCTCCGCCCAGGATGGTAAACAATGGTGAATTATGGGCTACAATAAAAATAAAACGGATTTTCTACCACTTGCCTCCTCACTTTTCTCCCCGGGCGGGTCGTCTATATAACGCTATGGGAGGATCGGAGAGTTCCTCTAACTGGCTCTGATTAGAGGTTCCTCCGATCTGTCAGACACTTGGCGCAGACGTCAGGATTTGCTGCCTAATATTGGGGATATGTTCTGCCATAAATCACTGCAACAATGTAGCCGGAGAATGATACATTATAACTGCTGTGTCCATTCCTTCTCTAGACTACTGCTCAGTGAAGTCTCTGCTTCCCCCATCTACAGCCAGGCGTTTATTACTCTGTGTACTGTCCCTTTAAGTGTGACTGAATACAGAAATGCGCCGTTCTGTGCCCGGGGTACAATTAACACCGCGTCTTTACATTCGCACCTTTCACTCGCGATAGCCCTCCATCCCATCTCACGAATCCTCTTTGTATGCAAAAGGTCAAATAAAAAAAACAACAAAATAACTGACACATTGCGACGACGACGAGCGGCCACACGTGACGAGGACGGCTGAGCCGTGGTCACCGGCAGACCAGTAAATTATGGAGCTTTCTGCCGAGCTGAAGACACAAAGCAATAAAAGAGACCATGACAAGCTCAATCCCGGGGGTTTAAGGGACATGGCGGTAATCCTGCGTTATAGCGGCACGATGCGGCGCGGTCATTACCTTGCATGGGCGGGCTGTCGTGCTGGGAGCCGTTGTGCTCTGTTTCCATTTCGGGGATACAAGCGTCTGAAAGACAAATGGAATAATGTCCTAACAATGTATCAACCAAACCCAATCCTGACCCCATACTTCTCACAGCTGAGGGGTTGTTACAGTTGCATCCAGTTCAGACCATCTTCTGTGAGCTGAACAGTCTGGACCTGTTACCTGCACTGATACATTGTAACAAACCAAGAGAGAGATTTGTGCTGCCAAGAGGATGGTCTACGCTGATGCACTGTAACAAAACCTCTGCTGTGTGAGATCAGGATGGCTTGTCAACCTCTACAAGTTCCTAATCACTGACAGTAAGCAGAGATCTTATATAGGATGAGAAATACGAATACAAGGTCTATTAGAAAGTTGCAGAACTTGTCATTATACAATTTTTACGGGTAAATGGCGACTTTAGCTGCAGAAGATGGAAACATAATGAATAGGAGTCTGGTCGTGTTGTGAGCCGCAAACCTGATTCTAAACTGTGCTGTTGACAAACTCCACTCTGCTACATCAGATTATACTTCCAGTGTATCGCACCGGCGAGTAGGTGTCATGGTAATTAATAGAATCCTCCCTCCCCCATCCCGTGCATCGTTTCGTGCCGGCCCATTCATCTAGCCACAAGTGGCGGCCTTGTTACCGTTCAGCATCCGGAGGCCGTCTCCCGCCGTGGCTTGTTTAAGTGCCTGCTCGACTTGTTCTCGCCGTTTCGACTCGAATTCCAGGGCTTCTTGTAATTTTCTCTTCGCTTTCTTCTCTTTTTTCAAGCGCTTCTGAATTGTTGCTGTAAGACAGAAGAATTGCAGGCGTTACGGTCACCCCCCGTCCCCCAGGAATATCCTCCCCTTTATTGCCGTGAGTCAGACACGCGCGTTTCAGCGACAAAAGCCTCGGCTCGCTTCGCGGCGATAATCACTTTCCCCAGGTAATAGCTGCAGGATATGGAGGTTGTGACTGTAATCCATTTACTGACTCCGAGCCGCCGACTAAATCCATACAGTAAAAGCTCCGCCGCGTACAGTACGGGAAATTGTGTTTATCCAAAACTGGCAACAACACCTGCAACAATGTAACAACTTCTACCCTCCGGCCCCCCCTGTGTGAGCCATGAGCACCCATGTTACTGGCTGAAATCCATGTGTAAGGATGGTACGTGCTGCTAGAATCTACTCTGTTCACATCCAAAGCAGGAGCCAAAGGGTAAATGACTGCATCTACCACCCTGCAACGCAGCAGAAGATGTGAAAACTGCAGCCAGGCAGAATCATGATTGCAGCTTTGGATGTGACTGGAGTTTATATCTTCATATGTAGATGGATGGGTATAAGTAAAGTGGAACTCCACCATCGTTGCCCAGTGTGTTATAATCTGTGACTACTCCCTTCCTAATATCTTCTGCTGTATTATGGGTGGTGTTAACTCCTTAAGGGGCCTCCGCTTTTAGTAGTCCTCTGACCGGGGAGTCAGACCCCTCCTCATACAAGGATATCTGGGCCCCCCCAGATCCCCAAAAAGCAGTGTATTCCCATGAGACACCTGAACCCCTATGGTAACGGATGGGGTTTTTGGGGGGTAGGGCCCCCGATTTAAATGGCGTCACACAGGGACCTGATCCAGTGAAGCTCAGAGCCGCCATGTTGGAAATCCCAGGGACTGGGCACTGACTGATAATCCCCTCAGCCCCGGTGATCACTCCTGACCTATGAGACGTGGAGCTGTCGCTGCCCCCGGTGGTTATAAATGTTCCTCGCAGTGCGTGTAATTAAGACTAATGCTCTGGTGATGAGATCCGCGCTCGCCACCGCCGCCGCCATATTTCACTGCAGTCGTTTTACTGCGCGGCGATGATATATACAAATGGAAGGAAATGAGACTTTATATCGGAGACGGAGGAAACCATTCAATCTGCTCATCCTCAGAAATAAATATATGGAGAGAAGGAAATGAGTCTGTAAATTCCTGCACTTTATGAATCACAGCGAGCAGGCACTGGGACGAGGCGGCCGCCGAGCGATCCGGGAAAACTGCGCAGACATGAGGGTGGTCCGGGACACGGAGAGCGGGGACTACAGCTGACCCAGGGATCCAGACTGAACATAAGGTAACACCCGCCATACAGCGTCCAAATGTAATGCAATACTGTGCTTAAGTAATACCGCCACATAAACTCCAAATAATACCGCCATACAGCGTCCAAATGTAATGCAATACTGTGCTTAAATAGTACCGCCACATAAAGCCCAAATAATAACGCCATAGAGCGTCCAAATGTAATGCAATACTGTGCTTAAGTAATACCGCCACATAAATTCCAAATAATACCGCCATAGAGCGTCCAAATGTAATGCAATAATGTCTTTAAGTAATACCGCCATATAAAGCCCAAATAATACCGCCATACAGTGTCCAAATATAATGCAATACTGTGCTTAAATAGTACCGCCACATAAAGTCCAAATGATACCGCCATACAGCGTCCAAATGTAATGCAATACTGTGCTTAAGTAATACCGCCACAAAAAGTCCAAATAATACCGCCATACAGCGTCCAAATATAATGCAATACTGTGCTTAAGTAATACCGCCACATAAAGTCCAAATGATACCGCCATACAGCGTCCAAATGTAATGCAATACTGTGCTTAAGTAATACCGCCACAAAAAGTCCAAATAATACCGCCATACAGCGTCCAAATATAATGCAATACTGTGCTTAAGTAATACCGCCACATAAAGTCCAAATGATACCGCCATACAGCGTCCAAATGTAATGCAATACTGTGCTTAAGTAATACCGCCACAAAAAGTCCAAATAATACCGCCATACAGCGTCCAAATATAATGCAATACTGTGCTGAAGCGGATTGGCTCCCGCTGACACAATGTTACTTGTCTATTGTTCTAGCGGCAAAAGTTGCAACAAGTTTAATTTCCCAAAAAGAGGATACGGCAATAGTATGATGTCACGATCTGAGCCGGCTGGGCCGATGACATCACAGGCAGGCGGCATTACTGTATTACTCCGCTCCTCCTGGCGTCCCGCGGGGTCCCCCTGCGCCCCCTCTTCCTGCAGATGCTCGGCTTCCGTGCAGTAAAACTGCTACGTGTTGTAATTAAAGCAGATTGACGGCCGATCCGCGGGAGATGCCGCGGCGCTGACTCCGGGGATCGGGCTGTAAGTCACGCCGAGCCCACAGATGGGGCACTAACAATTTCATGTGACCAGGAACATCCCATATGGGGCGATAACTCACCGCGGATATCAGCCAATGTATACCGCTCGCTGTTAACCCCTCGATGCCCATGTGACTGGGAGAGATCGGTAGAACCCTCTTCATTAACCCTTAAAGCTTCAGCTCAATTACGGACTTATTTAAAGGGGCCCTCCACACACTGGCAGGGCGCAGGGGTCTCGTCATGCCCCCCGTTATCCCGGGGCTCACCTCGGCTCTGTAGCTCGGCGGTCAGCTGTCTCTCCAGGGTCTCTCGCAGCTCTCGCTCCCGGCACAGCTCCATCTTTAACTCTTTCTTCTCCTGCTGGATCTGCTTCTCCTGTACTCTGGCATTGTCCACTGCCACTTTAAGAAGGCCCTAAAAAAGGGGGGAGAAAAAGTATAAATCAGCACCCCAAGAAGAAGACACAGGGCTCAGGTCGGGTAATTCTCAGACTGCTCACACAGCTGAGGGGCTGCTACAATTGCATCCGCTTTAGGAATTCCTCAGAGAGGTAACAATCCCATTAGCTGCGCGAGTAGCTGCTTGCTGTCAGTGAATGAAGTCATTTCAGTCCCAGAACATCCTCACGAGAGCTGGTACCTGAATATTAGTGAGAAGGGTTTCTACGGATGACAGCCCATCCGCGAAGAGAAATGGCGCAGGGAATCCGGGAGGTAAGGTCTGTCCGGCCAGCTGAACTTTCTCCAAGGTCGGTTTTATGATGGGGATGGCGATTTGGATGTCGTCTGCAATAACAAAGGAAGGAAACCGTTAGGAATTCAGGTGTAAACGCATTGAAATCTATGAAACGGTCATAAATGGCCTCCGGAGGGCGCTGCGTAGACCGACAGTGGCCTCATTATGGCTGCAAATCACTTGCAAAGTTTACAATTTCAGAGAAAGCTCGGAGCCACCCGGTGTCGCCCCCAGGGGTGACCTGGGGGGTGCCCAATGCTGATTAATCACAGGACACCCCCAGTCTAAACAATCTTACCTGATGGTGACCGCTTGCCTTCTCCCCCTCCCTGCACAGTGACCTCTGCACAAGTTACAGGAGCATGCCCACTACACTCTGCCAGTGACTATTATAGCTGACAGTCACAGCTCAGCTTACACACCACCTCCCCAGAAGTTACCAAGCACGTTCACTAAACTCTGCCATAGCGATGGTCACTGCTTACCTTCTCCCCGTCCCTGCACAGTGACCTCTGCATAGGTTACAGGAGCATGTCCACGAGACTCTGCCAGTGACAATTATAGCTGATAGTCTCAGCTGAGTTCACACACCACCTCCCCACCACCATACAAGTTACCGAGCACATTCACTACACTCTGCCATAGAGATGGTCACTGCTTACCTTCTCCCCCTCCCTGCACAGTGACCTCTGCACAGGTCACACGGCATGCCCACTACACTCTGCCAGTAACTATTATAGCTGATGGTCAAAGCTCACCTCACACACCACCACCCCAGAAGTTACCGAGCACGTTCACTACACTCTGCCATAGAGATGGTCACTTCTTACCTTCTCCCCCTCCCTGCACACTGACCTCTGCACAAGTTACAGGAGCATGTCCACGTACACTCTGCCAGTGAAGATACTAGCTGATGGTCACAGCTCAGCTCACACACCACCACCCCTTTCACAAGCTACTGAACATGTTCACTACAATCTGCCATAGAGATGGCTGCTGCTTATCTTCTCCCTGTCCCTGCACAGTGACCTTAGCACAGGTCACAGAGCATGCCCATTACACTCTGCCAGTGACTATTATAGCTGATGGTCACAGCTCAGCTCACACACCACCTCCCCAGAAGTTACAGAGCATGTTTACTAAACTCTGCCATAGCGATGGTCATTGCTTACCTTCTCCCTCTCCTGCACAGTGACCACTGCATAGGTTACAGGAGCATGCCCACTAGACTCTGCCAGTGACAATTATAGCTGATAGTCTCAGCTGAGTTCACACGTCACCTCCCCACCACCACCATACAAGTTACCGAGCGCATTCACTACACTCTGCCATAGAGATGGTCACTGCTTACCTTCTCCCTCTCCCTGCACAGTGACCACTGCATAGGTTACAGGAGCATGCCCACTAGACTCTGCCAGTGACAATTATAGCTGATAGTCTCAGTTGAGTTCACACACCACCTCCCCACCACCATACAAGTTACCGAGCGCATTCACTACACTCTGCCATAGAGATGGTCACTGCTTACCTTCTCCCCCTCCCTGCACAGTGACCACTGCACTCTTCATTTTAGGATGTTGTGGCTGAGTGTATGATGCAGAAGAAGATGGCTTTTGGTCAGACTCCCCCTTAATAATAGTATTTGGGGAACCAATGAGGCCGGGTCCAGCTGGGTGTAATGTATATCATGGTTTACAATGCGCAGACTTCCTGCATTTTTACTGGACCAAATGTAAATCAGACAGAACCAAGGTAACAGCAGCAGAATCTGGGGTAACGCTGTATTTTGGGGGGCGCTCTACCCTCGCAATAGGGTCGTAGACTTTTCTCTCTGCGTCCTATAATCCAGAACTCCGGTCCCACCAATTCCAGATTAAAGGACTATGAAAATCCCGATCTCTGCTGCATCAGAAAAGTGGCCCCAATGGGGCGATACAGTCCTTGGTGGCGCCAGCCGCCCCGCATTGAGTGCTCAGATCAGCTACACCGCCCGAGTCTATTAGAAAAAGTTAAAAAAAATAAAAAATAGATGGTTGCATCGTCGCTGGAAAAAGAGAAGTCATTTGATAACCGTCCAATTTCCCTGTCGGATTCATTGCGGCGCGTAAACTGCGCTGAAATAATGTTTCGGATACTATTTTAAATGAGTCATTTCAGCGGAGCCGCACAGTAAAATCCATCAGGGCGATACATCTGGCACATAAAAAAAAAGGTTATGGAGGGAATTTCAGCTGCAATTGCTTTTTGGGAAACCGTCCCCCCGTATATACGGCGTTGGCGCAGCGCGGGAGGCGGCGGCGCGGCTGCTCCTCATGGCTCCATTCCTCGCCCTCGTCATATTCATTCTCAGATTTACAATCACATTTCCGCCTTCCTTTTTGCAATTTCTTCGGGACACCTGCGAACCGGTTCTGAACGTGGGCGTGATGACATGGCGGGACCGCAGCCATCACGCCGCGCTTCGGGGGCAGACACAGTGCTCAGGTGCTCGGCCACCATGTCCATCATGTTCTCAGGGAGACGCGGACAAGGAACACGACTCGTCTTTGTGTTCGCCTTCATCTCTCATCCGTATGGGGGGGCGGGCATTCATCACTGGCGGCGCGCGCGTTAAACCGATCGTCTCCAGAATTATCTCCCTAGATTAAGACCTGGAACAGTCACAGGCGGCTTCCTGTATATCTCCTCGCCATTTAGTGCCGTTTTGCGGCTCGTGTATCAGGGACACAACGTTACAATGTATCTTTACGGCGCCGTATATATTACCCAGTGACGAATGGTCTTAATATGGGCGTCTGACGGCGACACTTATTCTGCTCTGCGGGTTTATTTAGACGCCCGCTCTGACCATAGACTCGGAAACAGTATTGTGCTGGGGGTGGGTTTACCTGTAACAAAGCCAGAGGAGCGCAAAGAAGTTCTGCAGCAGCTGCATCGCTTATTGTCGGTGGGTAGTATCATTAATAGTGGGGTCAGGGGGCTGAGACCCCCACCAATCACTAGAGACGCTGACACAGGACACGCCCCCAGCCCATTTTACCATATATATCCGGGGTCTGGACGGTTGAACGCCCGGCCATAAACACATCTGACACTTCACTCATTAGATACTGACAATTTCCAAGGCTTTGCTTCAGTTACTCCCAGTTTTCTAAATCTCTGCTTGCTGTCAGGGAACAGAAACATTTACCCAGAGGCTGAAAAACCAAACAGATTCCATACTTATCGCAGCTGAGGGTTTGTTAAACCTGCATCTAGTGTAGACAATCCTCTGTGAGCCACAAGCATCAGCAGCATAAATATCTCTATTGTTCTGTTACAATGTATCAGCGCAGGTAAATGTATCTGTCTGGAGTCCCACAAAACATGACCTAGACTGCATACAATGGTAACAAACTCTCAGCTGTGAGAAGTAATACTTAAGAAAAATACTTCAATCTCATAAAAAATGCTTCTCTTCACTGACAGCAAGCAGAAATGATCCAGGTGAACCTCACAGTCCTCAGGACGGTAAATTATATTCCCTTCAGGATGTACAACTGACTAGACCAGAGATGCTCAACCTGCGGCCCTCGGGCTGTTGCAAAACTACAACTCCCAACATGCCTGGACAGCCTACGGCTATAAGGGCATGCTGGGAGTTGTAGTTCTGCAACAGCTGGAGGGCCACAGGTTGAGCATCCCTGGTCTAGACAATTCTCTGTGAGCATCGGCAGCACCAAACCCTCCTGAGGGTTTGTTACAATGTATCAGCCAAGAATCCGGGCGTTTATCAATACGTGCTGCTGACACCGATGCAGGGCTCATTAATAGAAGTGAGATCCTGCGCATTTCCGTCCGTCTGTGGATCATTTTGTGATTGGGAAGAACCGGTTTGCCGGATGTGATTTACTTTTTGTTTATAATCCCGTGGCTCCTCCCCCTGTGTTCTACGGACTGGTGCATCAGACGGGCGAGGATCCTCTGCCCAGCGGTGGGCGCAGGACGGGCAGCACGCCGCTTACAGTGCATTCCGTCTCGGAGAAACGACTATTGATGGCGAGGACCAGCGTCACGCCGCCGCTGCTCCAGTGTTTCCATGTACTAAAATTGAAGTTTCAAAATAACATTACTCTCCGTTAAAAAGAGAGCGACACGGCGAAATTAGGTGCTGCCGGCTGCGGCGAGGATCAAATGCAAAAAGTCTCATATTTCACGGCTGGGAGTCGGGAGGCGGAAAATAAATAGAAAAATAAGAGGTGTGCGGGCAATGATTCATTTTGATAATCTGGCCCAAGAGAGACGGCGGCAGACAGCGCACAGATCCGAGCATCCCGAGGAAGACAAATAGGACGCAGAGGGTGGGAATTGGGATGACAGCGCGGCAGAGGTCACATCGATTTCTAAGCGCATTTGTGCGCAGATGAGATAACCCTGGACTCCATCGCGCCCATTGTTCATATCCTACCTGTCCCCCAAGCCATAAATATCCTGCTCCGAGACGGAAAAAAAGGGGCCGTAAAAAAGACGGATTCTACTTATGACTCCTTATGATTAAGTTTTTGTGCTAACCAAACATGTTCTGCAGACCAAGGTCACGGCACGCGCTCGCCGCCGCCGGTAATGGCCACGGATTATGTCGTGGCACGTTGGGGACTCTCGGCCCATTCATCACCTTTGTTTCTGATTGGATTCACTGGCTGAAAAACACGGAGGATAAATGGGCGAGCGATCGGATCCAATCCCGTAAAAACGACCGCGAACGGCGCCGCTTATCTCCGAGTGCCGACCGGACGCCTGTGAGGACTTCTAATCGGTGAAGCCTTAAACCCTGCTACTGCTGGACGCGAGGCCGCCCCGGGTGTTCCCCTCCAAGGTCTGATGCTTTAGGGTCAATTCACACGCAGCAGATTTGTTGCTGGAAGTTCTCCTACTGCTCCACTCATCTGAAATCACAGATACAGGGTTAATTCTATACCATGGGCTCCTCCCAAAATCCTCTGTGCTGCTGTTTCTACCAGAGGCCTATGGTTCTGCTCATTCAGAACCTCCTGGTTCATGAGGAGAATTCCTACAGTGAAGACTGACACACAAGCAAAGAAGTGGAGTCAATGGAAAGCTGGGTGACAACCCTCATGAGCGCTGTAGGGGCTATTATTGGTTGTCACCTGTGAGAGCTTTGTCACTTGGAGAACGTGTTCTGTCCTTAAATCTGAAACTTATTTAGGGAGATTTATTAAAACTGGTGTAAATTAGAACCGGCTTAGTCGCCCATAGCAACCAATCAGATTTCACCGGCCATTTTTCAGAAAATATATGTGGAATCTGAAGGTTGCTAGGGGCAACAAAGCCAGTTCTAATTTACACCAAATCTCCCCCATTAGGTGTGAATGATGGGGCAGAGCCCGGGCTATACGGTGGAACGCTCGATACGGCGGAAAGCGGGGGCGTCACAGTCCTATCAAATAGCTCCAGGACTCCCGAAGCTGCGGGACAAACAGAAAGTCAAAATGATACAATGTATCTCCTCGTCCTGACCACAGGGCGTAACCATGGAAACATAAAGAGATCCTCAACCCGCAAAATAGAAGAATAACTTTAAATAAAAGGCCTTTAGTACAGAAAGAGTTAACAGCAGGGATGGAGGTAGCCGTCACATGTGGGGCCCCTGGTGTCTGAGGGGCCCGAAGATCAAATGACACTTCTCAGAATACAAATCACCAGAGCAAGACACTGAACAAGCAGGGAATGCTGCTGTGGAGCTACAGAGTCGTTAATACTCTGCATTTTGCGGAAAGGAACGTCCTGCCCGTCATAGAACGGTCAGTGGACAAGAATCGGACATGTTCTGTTTTTTTGTGGGGCTGCGAAACATACCGTTGAAGTGAATGGGTCCACAATTGCTGAGCATTGCATTGTGGGAATTATACAGACAGAGCCACGCCCACAGGCCACATGACACAGTGGGGGTGGGGCCAAAATACAGTCGGTTTTAAGAGCCACCTGCAGAATGCAGCTCTGGATGTGACTGGAGTACACGGCACTAAGTATATTTGGTTTCAGGAAGGACGCACCACATCCCCCATCAAAAACATGGAATCGGCAAAATACTTTGAGCTGTGAAGGGGTTAATGCGTGAACCGTCAGGAATAAACCAGCCATATACCGGCTACTGCCGCCAGTGTCACCCGCTTGGACCGGTGACTACATGGATTTTAAGGCCTAATTATTTACCCTGTAATTAGTACATAAAACACCAGCGACATTTTATCGCCTTCACAAATAACGACATTCTCTCCCCATTATTTTAATGTAGGAAATGGCAGCTGTCCAGGATCGGCATCACGGCGCTGGGCGCGGCGATCCTGCGGGCGGACGACCGGATTTATCACCTTTATAATAATCACAAACCGGCTCCAGATTTATTGTAGTGATACCGCGTTATATAGAGAGAAAGCTGGAAAAACGTATCTGCCCCCCCCCTCCTCTGCGCTATTACAGATTTATCTGCCCCTTATATCCCCCCAGGACAAAGTATCTGCCCCCCCCATGTTATTACAGATTTATCTGCCCCTTATATCCCCCAGGACAAAGTATCTGCCCCCCCCATGTTATTACAGATTCATCTGCCCCTTATATCCCCCAAGACAAAGTATCTGCCCCCCCCATGTTATTACAGATTTATCTGCCCCTTATATCCCCCAGGACAAAGTATCTGCCCCCCCCCCCATGTTAATTACAGATTTATCTGCCCCTTATATCCCCCAGGACAAAGTATCTGCCCCCCCCCATGTTATTACAGATTTATCTGCCCCTTATATCCCCCCAGGACAAAGTATCTGCCCCGCCCATGTTTATTACAGATTTATCTGCCCTTATATCCCCCAGGACAAAGTATCTGCCCCCCCATGTTATTACAGATTTATCTGCCCCATATATCCCCCAGGACAAAGTATCTGCCCCCCCCCCCCATGTTATTACAGATTTATCTGCCCCTTATATCCCCCAGGACAAAGTATCTGCCCCCCATGTTATTACAGATTTATCTGCCCTTATATCCCCAGGACAAAGTATCTGCCCCCCCACCCCCATGTTATTACAGATTTTAATCTGCCCCTTATATTCCCCCAGGACAAAGTATCTGCCCCCCCATGATTATTACAGATTTATCTGCCCTTATCATCCCCAGGACAAAGTAATCTGCCCCCCCATGTTATTACAGATTTATCTGCCCCCTTATAATCCCCCAGGACAAAAGTATCTTGCCCCCCCCATGTTATTACAAGATTTATCTGCCCCTTATATCCCCCCAGGACAAAGTATCTGCCCCCCCCATGTTATTACAGATTTATCTGCCCCTTATATCCCCCAGGACAAAGTATCTGCCCCCCCCATGTTATTACAGATTTATCTGCCCCTTATATCCCCCGGACAAAGTATCTGCCCCCTGCCCCCCCCATGTTATACAGATTTATCTGCCCCTTATATCCCCCAGGACAAAGTATCTGCCCCCCCCCCCATGTTAATTACAGATTTATCTGCCCCTTATATCCCCCAGGACAAAGTATCTGCCCCCCCCCATGTTATTACAGATTTATCTGCCCCTTATATCCCCAGGACAAAGTATCTGCCCCCCCCCCCATGTTAATACAGATTTATCTGCCCCTTATATCCCCCAAGACAAAGTATCTGCCCCCCCCATGTTATTACAGATTTATCTGCCCCTTATATCCCCCAGGACAAAGTATCTGCCCCCCCCATGTTATTACAGATTTATCTGCCCCTTATATCCCCCCAGGACAAAGTATCTGCCCCCCCCCCATGTTATTACAGATTTATCTGCCCCTTATATCCCCCAGGACAAAGTATCTGCCCCCCCCATGTTATTACAGATTTATCTGCCCCTTATATCCCCCAGGACAAAGTATCTGCCCCCCCCATGTTATTACAGATTTATCTGCCCCATATATCCCCCCAGGACCAAAGTATCTGCCCCCCCCCCCATGTTATTACAGATTTATCTGCCCCTTATATCCCCAGGACAAAGTATCTGCCCCCCATGTTATTACAGATTTATCTGCCCCTTATATCCCCCAGGACAAAGTATCTGCCCCCCCCCCCATGTTAATACAGATTTATCTGCCCCTTATATCCCCCAGGACAAAGTATCTGCCCCCCCCATGTTATTACAGATTTATCTGCCCCTTATATCCCCCAGGACAAAGTATCTGCCGCCCCCATGTTATTACAGATTTATCTGCCCCTTATATCCCCCAAGACAAAGTATCTGCCCCCCCCATGTTATTACAGATTTATCTGCCCCTTATATCCCCCAGGACAAAGTATCTGCCCCCCCCCATGTTAATACAGATTTATCTGCCCCTTATATCCCCCAGGACAAAGTATCTTGCCCCCCCCCCCATGTTAATACAGATTTATCTGCCCTTATATCCCCCAAGACAAAGTATCTGCCCCCCCCATGTTATTACAGATTTATCTGCCCCCTTATATCCCCCTCAGGAAAAGTATCTGCCCCCCCCCATGTTAATACAGATTTATCTGCCCCCTTATATCCCCCAAGACAAAGTATCTGCCCCCCCATGTTATTACAGATTTATCTGCCCCTTATATCCCCCAGCGACAAAGTATCTGCCCCCATGTTATTACAGATTTATCTGCCCCTTATATCCCCCAGGACAAAGTATCTGCCCCCCCATGTTATTACAGATTTATCTGCCCCTTATATCCCCCAGGACAAAGTATCAGCCCCCCCCATGTTATTACAGATTTATCTGCCCCTTATATCCCCCAGGACAAAGTATCTGCCCCCCCCCATGTTATTACAGATTTATCTGCCCCTTATATCCCCCAGGACAAAGTATCTGCCCCCCCATGTTATTACAGATTTATCTGCCCCCTTATATCCCCCCAGGACAAAGTATCTGCCCCCCCCCATGTTATTACAGATTTATCTGCCCCTTATATCCCCCAAGACAAAGTATCTGCCCCCCATGTTATTACAGATTTATCTGCCCCTTATATCCCCCCAGGACAAGTATCTGCCCCCCCATGTTATTACAGATTTATCTACCCCTTATATCCCCCAGGACAAAGTATATGCCCCCCCCATGTTATTACAGATTTATCTGCCCCTTATATCCCCCAGGACAAAGTATCTGCCCCCCCCATGTTATTACAGATTTATCTGCCCCTTATATCCCCCCAGGACAAAGTATCTGCCCCCCCATGTTATTACAGATTTATCTGCCCCTTATATCCCCCAGGACAAAGTATCTGCCCCCCCATGTTATTACAGATTTTATCTGCCCCTTATATCCCCCAGGACAAAGTATCTGCCCCCCCATGTTATTACAGATTTATCTGCCCCTTATATCCCCCCAGGACAAAGTATCTGCCCCCCATGTTAATACAGATTTATCTGCCCCTTATATCCCCCCAAGACAAAGTATCTGCCCCCCCCATGTTATTACAGATTTATCTGCCCCTTATATCCCCCAGGACAAAGTATCTGCCCCCCCATGTTATTACAGATTTATCTGCCCCTTATATCCCCCCAGGACAAAGTATCTGCCCCCCCATGTTATTACGATTTATCTGCCCCTTATATCCCCAGGACAAAGTATCTGCCCCCCATGTTATTACAGATTTATCTGCCCCTTATATCCCCCAGGACAAAGTATCAGCCCCCCCATGTTATTACAGATTTATCTGCCCCTTATATCCCCCAGGACAAAGTATCTGCCCCCCCATGTTATTACAGATTTATCTGCCCCTTATATCCCCCAGGACAAAGTATCTGCCCCCCCCCCATGTTATTACAGATTTATCTGCCCCTTATATCCCCCAGGACAAAGTATCTGCCCCCCCATGTTATTACAGATTTATCTGCCCCTTATATCCCCCAAGACAAAGTATCTGCCCCCCCCATGTTATTACAGATTTATCTGCCCCTTATATCCCCCAGGACAAAGTATCTGCCCCCCCCATGTTATTACAGATTTATCTGCCCCTTATATCCCCCAGGACAAAGTATCTGCCCCCCAATCTTCATGAGTTTTAAAGTAATACATAAGGGGTTAAACAGAATAGAAATCCATAGCAATGGGTTTCTCCACCCGTCCACGTAGGTCAGGGATGTGAAACTTGTGGCCCTCCGGCTTTTGAAAAACTGCAACTTCCATCATACCTAGACAGCCTACAGCTATCGGGGCATGCTGGGAGTTGTAGTTTTGTAACAGTTGGAGGGTCATAAACACTTATTTAAGCCACATTCTTATCAGTAAGATAAGGATTGAGCTTTGATGTGTTTATAAGGTCAGAGAGCAGAGATAAGGAGCCCGTCAGCTCCTGGTCTGAAGGAGCAGAGAAAATTCAGATCTTGCTACTGGAGCATCTCAGCTCTGTGTAGAGAAAAGGGCTCCGTATTTTTAATAAAGACCAATTTAAAAAAAATTATTTTTAGTCCACGAGTACAATGCACTACTAAAAAAAAAAAAAATAAATTGGCCCTAAAGCTGTACATAGCCTTTAATACCTGGACACTCTGGGCATCTCTTCTTTATTTCTCACCTTCCTGAAAAAAGAGAGGAGTCCCTCGCACAATCTGTACCCCAGGAGCTGCCCTGCTGACAGACCGACTCCCATGGTCAGCAGGTCAATGGCTAGATGTATTCTTTATTCAAAGGAAACAATCAGCAGGAAGGACTTTATAATTATTACATTTAACAGATGCCTCAACAGTAAAGCAGAGGGCTCAATCGCACCCACAAATCAGACCCTAGAGGGCTAAAAAAAAAAAATGTAGCTTGGCAGATAGGCTCTGACCCCGCCCCCGCAGAGCATTTAAGAGGGTAGATTGACTCTTAACATTTTGGGAAAGGGGCATAATCTGCTTGTCCGGCCCCATATAGTGCCGTGATGCAGCAGATCTTGTCCCCGTAGGTTATGGTAAAACACCTCAATGAAACAAAGTATCAAAGTGACAACAGCTTTAAGAATCAGGATGATGATCCCTTTAATTTCCAGTCATAGTGGGGGGGGGGGCAGCACAACCTGTAACACGTACAACCTTCCGTGCACCTTGTCTCCTCCGCACGCGCGGCAGTGGGGGGGCGGAGGCGCCTTCTAGACAAGCTTGATACAAATATTTATGAACCCATATGGGGCGACAGATGTCCCTGCATACACATTGCGGCGAGGATTTCATTTGCAGCCATAATCCCGATGCTGTGTCAGCAGCTTTCTCTCCGTCTTACAGCGAGGAAACAGCGCAAACGAACATTAACGCTTCATTAATATTTATATAAACAGCAGCCATTACCGCGAAGAACAATCCTCGTAGATCTGCGCGATCGTCACGTCGTCTGCATCAAAGGAGATCAAAGAAAAAAAAAAATGTCCAATTGTGGATGACGGATTTTCTCACTCGAGTTGTAGAAATGTGGAGCGGGAGAAAAAAAAACGTGTTATCGCAGGAGGGAAACCATCAGTATTTAAAAGGGAAGGGTCACAGGTTAACGCACCTCCAAATGTGGCCACAAAAACGTGGCTGCTTTATTCCACAAATAGCGCCACCCTTGTCCACAGGTTGTGCACGGCACTGCAACCCTGCTGAAGTGAATGGGGCTGCGGTATTACACACAACCTGTGACAGAGGGGGCACGTCTGTCTTATCCTGTGCAGCCCCTTTACGGAAGTGGAAAATTGATTTTTCTTATGCCCCTTCCTCCAAGACTGAGCCATTTCTAAAGAGTCCAGGGGGCGGGATCACGTCCAGCAGCAGCTTCAAAAATGCTGAATGCAAATGGAAGACGAATGTTTTCTAATTCCTTCTCCAAAATATTACTTTCAATTAATTTTCTTACTTTAATATTGCCGCAGAGAAACAGTCAGTAAGCAGCAAAAAGTAATACTCAGGGGCCAGAGAGGAGGAGTCAGGGGTTTAAAGGGGCCAAATACCTGGAGAAACAGTCAGCAAGGTGGCAGGAAATGTCTATAAATGTTACGAAAGCTGGGCGACGACCAGTATGACTGGTACTACAACTCCCACAGTGATGACCGCCGAGTCCTCCCAGACCTCAGAGTTACTGATCTGCCTCGTTTAGACTGGTGCAAATTGTTACATAGTTACAAAGTCCATCAGGTTTAACCAAGGGATCGATGGGGATGTGAATCCCAGAAATAATTGCCTCCCTTACACTGACTATGACCCCCTGCCCTACAGAACACAGCAGAAGAGTGGTCACCCGGACAGGAAGCAAGTGGTTGCTAAGCAACCTGACCTAAAACACTGTCCAAAGAAGATGTCCTGCTAGAAATGTACATGATGTAATCTGTAGTGAATGACATTTTCTTACCAGTGTCTGTATTTGTGAGTTATATCTCACTGATGTTTCTCATCTGTGTCATGTGACCAGCAATCAGACTCACCAGATAACACAGCATCTTATGTGTGGACAGGAAGTCTAATTCTCTATGTATTCCTATGGGAGCCTCACTCTGAATCTCATAGGAATGAATAGAGCAGTAACTGGCTTCCTGTCCTGGGTCAGTTGGAGGTCAGGGAGTTGGTCACATGACCCAGCTACAATAAGAAGAGAGGGGATAACTCACAGATACAGTCTCTGATAAGAAGATGACATTCACTACAGATTATATCATGCACCTTTCTAACAGGTTAGAGAATAAATAATTTCGGTGCATGTGAATGGAGTATGAAATAATTCACAATTTGGGCACAGAAATCCAAATCCTTAACGTGCACAAACTTCTCACAGCTGAGAGCTTGTTACAATTGCATCCAGTCCAGACAATGCTCTGTGCACAGAGATACAGACTGATATGTTTTACCTGCGCTTGATACAATGTACCAGTCTGTATCTTAGATCTCAGTGGATACAATTACAGAATTATCCTCTGTGTGATCAGGACTGGATCTGGAGGCAAACAGGAACGTTCCCATACACTGACAGCAAGCAGAGATCTGTAGACGGATGGAAGGCTGTAGAAACTTGCAGAACTTTTCACTCCACGTTGCTGAAGCTTCATTTACGTAACACCAATTTCGCTGACAATTTCTAGGGCAATTTGTCCGCACAAAGAAAACACTGTAAGCAGCTTTTATAACATTAAACGCCCCCTTAACCCCCATAACCGGAGCGGCGTCCAGAAATAAAACCCCGCTGGTCTGCGCCAGGCGCGTACCGCTCAATAACCCGGCCCTGAGTAATTATTCCTCCTTTATTAAGGCTTGGTTTACAACGTTATCAGACAGGTTATAAAGGGGCCCCCCGCCCCCGCAGACTTCACCAATATTACGTCCCCCGCCATCCATTAAAGACAAGTAGTGAAGAAAGTAATGGCGGCTGTAATCTGCCGCAGAGAAGGAGTCCGGCAGTCAGCAGCACATCACCCCCACCATATAATACCGCGCCCCCTGTGCAGGATTAACACTGACGAGCGGTGGTCCCAGTGAGCGCCCCCCCTAAGGTCACAGAGCTGCTTAACGGTGAACTAGATGGAGATTTCTGCAATATTCTGCGTCCTCACAGATACAAGGTCCGCGGCGTCTGGGGAACCGTAAAGCTGCGGGAAGGAGATTTCTCTGCGCCATTTTACTACTTCGAAAATTCAATCACTGGGAAAATGTTCTGCTGTAAATATCTGGTGAAAGGGGAACAAAGCGGCGTCTGCGGGCGACACCTGCTGCAATAACGGCGAGGATCGGGCGAGGAGCGCACCTACCGGGCGCAAGTGACGAGCGATACATTGTATAAACTGTAACAAAGCAGCCGAACCCAATAGTGGGCGATCTGTACACAATGTAACTGACTGTGATGTAGCAGAGCTGAGTTATCACTGTGTTATCTGTGGTGTTACATAGGACTGCAGGTGACATCTACTACATTATCTGTACTCAGAGATTCATCACTGTGTTATCTGTGGTGTTACATAGGACTGCAGGTGAAATCTACTACATTATCTGTACTCAGAGAGTTATCACTGTGTTATCTGTGGTGTTACATAGGACTGCAGGTGAAATCTACTACATTATCTGTACTCAGAGAGTTATCACTGTGTTATCTGTGGTGTTACATAGGACTGCAGGTGATATCTACTACATTATCTGTACTCAGAGAGTTATCACTGTGTTATCTGTGGTGTTACATAGGACTGCAGGTGACATCTACTACATTATCTGTACTCAGAGAGTTATCACTGTGTTATCTGTGGTGTTACATAGGACTGCAGGTGACATCTACTACATTATCTGTACTCAGAGAGTTATCACTGTGTTATCTGTGGTGTTACATAGGACTGCAGGTGACATCTACTACATTATCTGTACTCAGAGAGTTATCACTGTGTTATCTGTGGTGTTACATAGGACTGCAGGTGACATCTACTACATTATCTGTACTCAGAGAGTTATCATTGTGTTATCTGTGGTGTTACATAGGACTGCAGGTGACATCTACTACATTATCTGTACTCAGAGTTATCACTGTGTTATCTGTGGTGTTACATAGGACTGCAGGTGACATCTACTACATTATCTGTACTCTGAGTTATCACTGTGTTATCTGTGGTGTTACATAGGACTGCAGGTGACATCTACTACATTATCTGTACTCAGAGAGTTATTACTGTGTTATCTGTGGTGTTACATAGGACTGCAGGTGACATCTACTACATTATCTGTACTCAGAGTTATCACTGTGTTATCTGTGGTGTTACATAGGACTGCAGGTGACATCTACTACATTATCTGTACTCAGAGGTATCACTGTTATCTGTGGTGTTACATAGGACTGCAGGTGACATCTACTACATTATCTGTACTCAGAGAGTTATCACTGTGTTATCTGTGGTGTTACATAGGACTGCAGGTGACATCTACTACATTATCTGTACTCAGAGAGTTATCACTGTGTTATCTGTGGTGTTACATAGGACTGCAGGTGACATCTACTACATTATCTGTACTCAGAGAGTTATCACTGTGTTATCTGTGGTGTTACATAGGACTGCAGGTGACATCTACTACATTATCTGTACTCAGAGAGTTATCACTGTGTTATCTGTGGTGTTACATAGGACTGCAGGTGACATCTACTACATTATCTGTTATACATTGTTGACCAGTGTTACTATATCGCTCTCCTTTTGACTTACATGATCTTACGCTCCAGTCACATTCAGAGCTGTATACACAGTTGTGACGTCCTCAGAGCTAAAGCCTCATTCACACGTCCATGTTTTCCCACTGTCCATGGTTTTAGCACGGATGCACATTCTATTCTTTCAGTGTTCACAGATCCATCACGCCCATTATAGTCTATGGGTCCGTGAAAACCTCAGATGCAACATGGACGCCATCCGTGTTTCACGGATCACTAGGAAGAGAGAGGCTTTGAAAATTATTTTTCAGCTGCACAATATCCGTGAAACATGGATGACAGACGGACAGCAAAAAACGGACACTGTCCACACACAGATCCTTCATGGGGGCATCACTGACCACCTTTTCACGGATTTGAGCCTGGACACGGACGTGTGAATGAGGCTTAGCATGATACAAGTACATTTCCCTTCTACCTCCTGCTTGTTCAGTGTCTGGAGTAGTCCTGATGTATAACGCCGCAGTCCCCCCCGTTCTATGGAGATATTTAGGGCTGAGGCTCACGTCCGTGTTCTCAGCTGCTGACTCCGCGCAGGACGCATCAATCACAGGCGTCAGGAGCCGCAGCCGGACCTTCTGGGGGTGAATTACTTCTTCTCTGAAGGCCCCATTACGGTTCAGGTTCTCTGCGCCATTGTTCTCCAGTAATAAGATGCGTCCTTGTATTTCTGACCCGTGTCGCGGCGTTCACCGCTCCTCGCTAACAGCCGCCAAATGACTTGTGTGCTCTGTGTCCATTTACTAAGAAAACTCTGTGCATAAAGTATGTGACCCCGGGGCAGCAGTACAGCAAAGATGGCGGCAGGCGGGGCGCGTCCTCCCGATGACAGAGCCGTTATTTATAGATATAAACTGACAAGATATAAAAAAATCTACAAAAACACAAAAAATCTGTCCTGTGGCCCCAAAATACACAGGAAATTAAAGGGCCAGCGTCCAGTCATACAATGAAAGTTCTGCCACTCTGTAACAGATTTAGTGTTTCCTCGCTGTCCTCAAGATCTCTGCTTGCCATCAGTGAATGGAAACAATTATAGCTACATTTAGACACGGAAAACCTGTCCCGCTCACACAGCTGGTGGTTTGTTACAATGTGTCGAGGCAATCCTCACTGAACTAAAGACATCAGCAGCTCCAATCTCTCTCCTGTCCTGACCTTAGTTCTTACCTGCTCCGACACACTGTAACAAATGCTCAGCTGTATCACAAATGTAAAATATTAAATCTGTAATGCAAGAAAATCCCGGCTGTTCTCAGGAACTTGTGGGATAAAAAGTCTGAAAACTTCTGCCATTTTCTTTTGATTAAAGAACAGACTTGACTAGGAACCTCCTGCCGTTTTGTGTACACAGCCGAGACGCAGAGAGAGTGGACCATAGTCCACCATAGTCTGTAACCATGGCGATACATAGTTCTGCATGAAAGCACAAACGGTAGATTTTTTTTTTTAAACAACACAAAATTGCTTCATATTTTATTCTACATTAAAATGGTTGCAAAAGTTTACACACCCTTTAAGGTCCCAAATACTACAATGCCTTTTGTAGTCCGCAAAATACGGATACCGGCCATGTGCATGCCGCATGTTTCGCAGGTCCAGTAGTAGAAATGCCTATTCTGAATAGGAAACGTTCTCTCGTTTGTGGGACAGACACACGGATGACATAGGAATGAATGGGTCCGCGTCCGAACCGCAAAAAACACGGTTTTAATAGAGACGTGATGAGGGGAGAACTGCTCCGCGTCTCTCTAACTGTCCGGTCTTTCACACTTATGAAGACGTCGCCGCCCCCAGCCCACCCCCCCCCCATTCCCCCACCCCCCCACCCCCACTCTGCAGTTTGTATTTCTGTCAGCGGATTCACTAACAAGGAGCAGATCCGGAGATTTGGAGAACGGCCCATGAGGGATTACTGGAAGGAACCTGGGGGTCCGGGGGAGGGGAGCATTGTTCTGATTACTGTAAGGAGTTTGGTTACAAGTTATTGTAATCGCTCCAGTGTCCGAGACTAGAAAACGGATACATTGTAGCAGACGGAGCGAGTGCTGCGTTTATACATGCAACAAATACCTTATATTTTATTATTCTATCTATAGACCCCAGTGCACCCCAGTGCACCCCAGTAACCGTCTACGTAACGTACGGTGCACTTACTGTACATCCCGCAGACGCCACAATCTGGAAGAAAATAGGTCTAGGGCAGAAGATATAGATGGCGATCCACGACCTGTCCCCTCCACGCACATCTGACCCAGTCTCCGTAATCGCCTTCCTTGCTCCCCCTCTGCACCCGTCCGCCATGTTTACTGTATGTGAGCCCCTTTTCACACCCACCTCCGTGGAATTGATGGCCCTTTGTAATAGATGAGAAGACATATACCGAGCACAAGGAGCCAGACACGGAGACTGTATACTGGGAGACTTATAGCGCACACCCTAGGGGGCCATTCACATCTCGCTTTTGCAGAACGTCAAGCGGATACGTTTGTAAACCGAAAAACTTAGAGAAACGTATTCCTTGACGCATCCATAGACTATAACTGAGCAAACGTAGTGCGTACTTTTGACTCTGCTCGTCACTGTTTAAGTTTCTGTACTTTATTTTTGGCAGGACTGAATAACGCAGCATACCGCACTTTTCTGCTTTTTCAAAAAAACGGATACTTTTTCTTTTTCCACATTGCAGTGAATGGGTTATGGATGGAAACATAAGACAACACATTTATCATCCGTTTTTATCCAGACCCGTCCTACTTCCTGTGATACATTTCAAATCTTTGTTTAAAAAAGAAAACTTTCACAAAAACGTAAAAAACAAAAAACAAAACTGACGCAATCTTATTGAAACGTAGGCGCAAAAAGCATAACCACAACGTGACGTACATTTGTGCACTTTTTTTTTTACTGTATGCCTAAACGTATCCGCTCAGAAAAAAACCGAGATGTCAACGGCCCCAGAGTGTGAGGAAAGACGTAGAGTGCGCGACAATCAGGCGTATACGGATATAAGACGATGTATACACCGCACGCCATCACAGGACGTATACCGCGTATAATGTGTGACCGGCTTCATCTCTGTGTCCAAAAGTTAAAAAAAAAAAAAGAACTAAAGTAATAAAAGCCTATAAAATAATCTCGGCGTTGCGTCCGGCCTGCGCCATTAACCGTCAGCGAGTGACTTGTGTCGAGTATTCCTCGATCTTATCAGCTGGACGCGGCGGCCTCCGGACCATTAACGCCGTCGGCCAAACTTCATTGTATAGAAAACTTAACGACCAGAACAAACTACACAAGAAAAAGGGGGGAAAAAGTCGTTATTTCTAAAGATGAAAGAAAAGACTAAGTTACCGTTCACCTCGTGAGAGGAAGTGAAAACGACCGTCTCTGAGAACCGCGACTATTTCTCCAGGGTGAATGAGGCCCCTGATATGTGGGAGACGCCTCAGATCAAAGAGAAAATGAGAACTCCACAACCTGCAGGACCCCGGAGCTGCCCAGAATGTAGAGGGGAGCCCCGAGGCCTCTCTGGATGTTACATTGTATCAGCGCAGCTACAATGTATCCGTCTGGACTATCCGCTTCCTCCTCTTCATCACTACCCGCATTTTTCCTGCAGTTTATTATCCTAAAAGTCTAGAGAAAATAGTTTCCAAAAAAAAATTGATTAAAATGCCAAATGTTCAAAAAATGGAAGCGTCGCCAAAAAACTTTTATAAGACATTGCACAGTATAGAGCCCTGAGCACCCACGGGTAAGGCTTCATTCACACGTCCGTATTTTTCTTTTCCAGATTTTCAGTCAGTTTTTTTGCAAAAACCTTCCGTTTTTACCAATTGTACATCCACATCCGTTCCGTTTTTCCACAAAAAAAAGGAAGGAGGAATATATGTTGGTAGGGTATTTCTTTCTATTTCCTGGAAACGGATCCGCAATTGCGGATAATATGCGGATGACATATTGATGCATTCCGCATATCATCCGCATTTTTTGCGGACCCATTGACTATAATGGGACCACGGACCGCATATGCGGAAAAAAGTAGGACAAGCTCTATCTTATTTGCGAATCCGTATAACGAAACGGAACAACGGATGCGGACAGTATACGGAATGCTGTCCGCATTTTTTCAGGACCCATTGAAATGAATGGATCCGCATCCTATCCGCATGATTTGCGGATCGGATCAGGAAAGAAAAACAGGACGTGTGAATGGACCCTAAGACTCAGCACAGAATGGGCAGGATTCATACCCCACGGGAGCCTTTGAGTGGGCGTGGCTGTGTATCTGATAGACTCTGCCCACTGTAGCCTTGTAATAAAGGACTGCAGCTTTGGAGGTGACTGGAGACTCTTTGCCATTTATGTAAAATTTAATAACAAATAAATAAAAGGAGAAACAAAAATAAACATAAAACAGGTTGGGCTTTTCTACATTGCGCCTGCAGTGTCCCTTTAACATATGCACCAAACCTAAAGTCCCCCTTATACTGAAGGATGTGATCTTGTGGCCTCCACTGGGATTTCCGATTTTGCGGAACCTTCCAGTAAAACAAATGTATCCCGTGCAGTACATGATGTTTCAGCATGGCGGCCTATGGGGGATGTCACTCAGCGGGAGCCGTTAATTGTCCACGCCTCGGGTTTAGGTCTCCGATGCTTCATGCCGCGGTGCGCTGCTCCTGTCAGATAAGAGTAGCGGCGTCCACGAGAGCAGAATAAAGGACACAAATATATACGTTGTGCAGCTTTTGTGTCCTGCGAGGACCTCCGCTGCTCATCCTCCCGCTACTAATGGGGGTCTCTGCGGGTTTTCACTGAGTTGTGTTAGAAGAACAAGGACGTCTCAGATGTTCGTGTGAAGAAGCGGCGACACAAAAACATTCAAAAGGAGATAAAGTAATAAGTAAATGATGGCGGCTCCTCGCTGCCGGTGACGGCGGAGTCATTTCGTGCGATTAGAGAATAATCATCAAAAACGCCTCCACATAAATAAAGGCGTTTTGTGTTTAATGAGAAGCCGTTTATGAGCTCCACTGTTCTGGGGACTAATGCATTAGGAAAACCAATTCACGCGGACGCCGCGGCGTTACGCCAAACAAATTGCTTCAATAATTCATTAAGTTCAAAGCGTAATTACGGAACGAGCAGAAAACTCCGCGCTCGCTCAGAACTTCGCTCTGGACGGCGGCTCTGCCATTCTCTTTCCTGAGGGTAAATGCATCCGATCGGGATTTATGTGCGGAGAATCTGCATGAAAATCCGCAGGGAAATCTGTGTGGAAAATCCACACCAATTGGTACAGATTTGGTGCAGATTTTACTCTCCCCATTGAAGTGAATGGAGAAAATCCGGTCAGGAAAAATAAAATAAACTGACATGTTGCATATCTTAAAATCTGCATCGCGGGTCAAAATCCACGCAGAAAAAATCTGCATTGTGTACGTGAGAATATCAAATTCTCATAGAATACAATGTACATGACGTACGGTGCGGGTTTTCTGCATGCAATCCTGATTGTGCGCATTTAGCCTAAGAATTTGAGGATGTTCCTGTCGGAAAATCTGATGTGTATCTGCCTCAGAATCCGGACAATCCTCGGATTTCTTCCATGAATTTGTAATTTGACTTCTGCAGATTCGCCACCGGATTAAAACGCATTCAATGGGGTTAATCTCTGTGCAGACTAAGCGGAAACGGCACCAAGAAGTGGCTTTTTCTGCAACATTGTTTTAGAAATCCATGTCCTATAATGACGGCATTGAAAACAATGGAAGGCGGAGTCCGCGTGGTTTTATATGGAAAAAAGGCTGTGCGAACATGAGCGTACGTTACAGTCTAAGATCAACCTGAGGTCACCGAGGATCAGGAAATACTTGTAGAATACTGACCCTCAGTCTAAGGGCCCTTTCACACGACCGTGGAGCACAGTCCGGGACGGTCTGTGAAAATCCGGACCATGCTCCTTCTGAGGGCAGGAGCGCACGCCGTCATTGGTTGCTATGACGCCGTGCGCTTCCTGAGGCCGCCGCTGTACAGTGATGCACTGCACACGCTCGTATAGAATGTATCACTGTACAGCGGCGGCCTCCGGAAGTGCACGGCGTCATAGCAACCAATGACACCGTGTGCTGCTGCCCTCAGAAGGAGAACCGTCCCGGACCGTGCTCCGCGGTCGTGTGAAAGGGCCCTAATACTCCAGTCACATACAAAGCTGCAGTGGTGCAGACACTGAACAAGCAGAATTGTGAATGCAGCTCTGAAAGTGATTGGGTTGTTACCTGTTGTGTCAGGCGACGTTCACATTGTGCATATAACCTCTGTTGATGGTGTAAGCTGGGACACTTTAAGTAAAAGGATTCCTGCGACATCCATCATCCAACTGTAAGGAAAATGTTACATTTCATGTACAGGATACATTGTATCGGGCGCACAGTCCACTATGGCCAGTGTCACCCGAGCTTTCCTGGTGCACACGCTGCCGCACAGTCTACAAGGGTGAGTTCACACAGGGCAGGTTTGTTGCAAATATTTCTGTGACTTTCCATTTCAACTGTAAAAATTTCAGCAATAAATATGTGAAATCGTGGATGGAGGCTGCGGCCATAGGACACATATGGTGGGGCCCAGCCGGGGGCCACAGGGCAATCGCCCCTCTATAATCCTGCCCTGAATGTCTCCATGTGATTACAGCTCCGGAGGTGTGAGAGTCCTTTACTCCAGCAGAGAATTTCCACCGTCAGCTCTTCCCGCGGGATATGAAGACAATCACCAGCACGGGAGGAGTTAAATAAATTCCACCTCAGAAACTTCTGTCTTTATAGAGAAAACAAATATGTCGCTCCAGAAAGAAAATGAGACGTTTATTGCGAAAAAGAAAAAAACACAGTCTATCAGAATAAAACCGCTGCGTCATGGAAAAACTTCAGGCCGGAGTTGTGTAAACGCTGCAGTTTCTATATTACACTGTCAGTCTTCATTCACTACCTGACAGCGCTGTCAGTCACTCCCCAATCCACCGGCGGAAGGAACTGGGTGCCGGTCCCTACAATAATACTGCTGGCCGAGCAATATCTGCTGAAAATACCGACAAGGGCGGAGGACGAGGCGATTCTCTGCAGATACCCCCCCACAAAACAGGACAAGGGGTGTCAAGGTAGAAGGATGACCTTAAAGGGGTTGTCCAGTAATATATAACGATGGCCTTATGGAGACCCTGCTCCTTCCACTATGTAACTCTCAGCCTGTGACCGCCACAAGATCAGCACACTCCTCTCCTGAAATCCTCTGTGCTGCTGGGAGGACCCTGCTCCTTCCACTATGTAACTCTCACCCTGTGACCTCCACAAGATCAGCACACTCCTCTCCTGAAATCCTCTGTGCTGCTGAGGACCCTGTTCCTTCCACTATGTAACTCTCACCCTGTGACCTCCACAAGATCAGCACACTCCTCTCCTGAAATCCTCTGTGCTGCTGGGAGGACACTGCTCCTTCCACTATGTAACTCTCATCCTGTGACCTCCTACTAGATCAGCACACTCCTTTCCTGAAATCCTCTGTGCTGCTGGGGCCATGCTCCTTCCACTAAGTAACTCTCATCCTGTGACCTCCACAAGATCAGCGCACTCCTCTCCTGAAATCCTCTGTGCTGCTGGGACCCTGCTCCTTCCACTATGTAACTCTCATCCTGTGACCTCCTACTAGATCAGCACACTCCTCTCCTGAAATCCTCTGTGCTGCTGGGAGGACCCTGCTCCTTCCACTATGTAACTCTGATCCTGTGACCTCCACAAGATCAGCACACCCCTCTACTGAAATCCTCTGTGCTGCTGGGGGGACCCTGCTCCTTCCACTATGTAACTCTCATCCTGTGACCTCCAGTGACTTTATGTTGCCTTCAGGTTGTCGCTCGTCCTCAGTTTTGATCTTCGCCGCTGTGTAACGAGCGTCTTCTGCTGCAGAAGAAGAAACAGATGATTGCGCAGAACGCGTCTCATGGTTGTCGTTGTTTGTGAGACCAATGGCAAATGAAAGGCGTCCAAAATCAATTTACAGGAGATGATGAATTCGCCTTTGTTGGTGTCGCACATCTACATCTTCTCGCCCCTCGATCATGTAGTCACTGTTGGCCGACCTCCCGCCAAGTCCGCACTTATCTACGACCTCTCCATAAAGCGGAATTGTGCTTCTTTTCACTTACCTCTGCGCAGTCACCTCTCCTCTATTGTGGCCGCGCGTCCTCCTTATATACAAGTGATGATGTTTCTTGGCAGAAAGTCCCCTGATTAGTGGGGTGAGGCACAAATCCTTAGGTTCTGGGAGTCAAACTGGTAAAAGAGCCTCAGGGTCTCCAGGGGGAATTCCTCATGTCCTGCAGTAAATGGACGCACCGCGGACAGAGCTCAAAGTGATAGAGAAGGGGCCGCTGCCTCCATGTATGGGTGTACTGGGGTGAGGACCCCCATCTCTGGAGGACTGATGACATCACATGAAATAAAGCATCACTCACTACTGGTTTTCTTCGTAGGATCAGCTCAAATCTACGAGATGCTCAAAAATTTGCACTGCAAAAAAAAAAAAAAAGTCCACCATCTTGGCCAAGAAGCCCATGCACTCTAATAAGGCAGCAGTGGAACAGAATGAAGGGTCCTTTGTGGAGTCCAAATATTACGTCCCTAATATATCAGGACCCAAAGACCCAGCAGAAGACAAGCCTATTTGGAGGTGACTGATGACCTGATGACCCAGGACAAGGTCCAAGAACCGCCAGCCCAATGCTGAGCAGCAGTGAAGAAGTGTGGACCTGACACCCCTTTATATAGTGACCTCCTGGTCTATTGGGCTGTGGAGGAAGCCAGTGAGCATCAACACCAACCACTGGGCTGTGGAGGAAGCCAATGGGCATCAACACCACCAACTGGGCTGTGGAAGAAGCCAATGGGCATCACCCCCACCAACTGGGCTGTGGAGGAAGCCAATGGGCATCAACACCAACCACTGGGCTGTGGAGGAAGCAAGTGAGCATCAACACCAACCACTGGGCTGTGGAGGAAGCCGATGTGCATCAACACCAACCACTGGGCTGTGGAGGAAGCCGATGGGCATCAACACCAACCACTGGGCTGTGGAGGAAGCCGATGGGCATCAACACCAACCACTGGGCTGTGGAGGAAGCCGATGGGCATCAACACCAACCACTGGGCTGTGGAGGAAGCCGATGGGCATCAACACCAACCACTGGGCTGTGGAGGAAGCCAATGAGCATCAACACCAACCAATGGGCTGCTCCACACAGAGCTGTGGTTGGAAATTTCCTGCAATTCACTTGGGAATAAAGACAACATCCATGTGAATAAAACCACGAAACATGGCAATTTTGGATAGAAGTAGACATGGTGCCCCAGAGAATGTCCACCCAGAATACAAAGAGGTGTATGAGAGTTACTCTCAGCCTCCACCAGTGAACAGCACGGTGGCTATTCTATACTGAAGCAGCTCTCTCTCATCTCTCCCAGCGGGAAGTCCTAGCACACTTTCAATCTAGATGTAACCAAACTTCTGCAGCCTTCTTAATGCCTCCTGTACTTATTTTACGCTGGCGAGCTCCTGACAATCCCGATACCTGGTGCTAATTAGTGTCCTCTCACACACAGGTACACACAAGGGAGGAGATACAGAAGTTTCTAGTCTACAAAAAGTCAAGCAAGTTGATAGGACGACTAAGAAGCTCTGTGTCCGTACTGTGATGATGCAGTTCTCTCTCATCTCCCTCAGCAGGAAGTCTCAGCACCCTCTGAGGCCGGATGTAACAGAATATGTCTGGGGCTCCCTCAGTGTTTATTGTGCTTTACAAAGACCCTCGGAGGTGGGGCTTATATTATCTTGGTGAGCACCTACCAACCCAAAGAACATGCCTGCCTCAATGTCTAATGCTGATTACTCTCCTCTCACACATCACTAGGAGGAGGTGCAAATGTTTTCCAGAATCTAACATAAAAGCGAGCCGACAGAACGACTAGACAGCTCTGTGTCCCTGCTGTGAGAATGCAGCTCTCTCTCATCTCCCTCAGTGGGAAGTCACAGCGCGCTCTCAAGCTGAATCTAATCAAACCCTTTATCCTTCTCTCAATGCCTTCTGTCCTCCTATACTAAAACGTCCTGTGAGCCGGGGCTTATTTTATCTTGGTGAACACCAGATATCCCAGTTTACTGATCCTCCACTGGTTTTGTTCACCTCACAAGCGAACAGAATGATTAAAAAGCTGCAGCCATATTGTGACAATGCAGGTCTCTCTTTCATCTCCCACAGCGGGAAGTCTCAGCACACTCTCAAGCTTAGATGTAAGAAAACCCCCTTCTATCATTATGTGCTGGGCCTTCTCAACGCCTCCTGTGCTACCAAAAGTCTCATGGGGCGGGGCCTAATCCTCCCGACAATCCAAATGAAGGTAAGTGCCCCTCCGCTTAACGCTAATGACTTTCCTCTCACACACAAGTACAAGTTTCGAACCGTTGCGGAGAAGGAGGAGATGCAGAAGTTTTCCCCGATTCTGCTCTAACAGATGTCAAGCGAGCCGACGGAGCGGTTAAAAAAGGCTCGGTGTCACGGAAACCGAACTTCAAACGCCGTCGCGCCACCGCTTTCCTGACATCAATGAGCGGGAGCGTTTAAGAACTGGCTGCGAGATGTAAGTGGCGCTCTCACGCCCCATATGCACCGTTCCCTCTCCATAAATTGAATGTCGTCTTTATGAGCAACAAAAAGGCGCCGCGTCCTTTCTGATGATTTTTTAGGATAATTGTTTCTGCCACAAACATCGTTATTTATCGGTTTTGAAAACAAGCCAACTGCTCGCGGTTCAAATGCGGGAAAATCTTGGCACGCGACAGAGAAAATGTTAATCTCAATTTTTTATTTTTCAGAAGTAAAATGTTTTGCATCTTTTTTTTTTTCACGTTTTTGTCAAGTTCTTATCTCAAAGCCGGGCAGCGCGTTCGGCTCCTATCTGAGATCAGCGCCCGCTACTTTATAATCACTTCTCCTCCGCTCATTTAGGAACTTTTATAAAGGGAGATGCGGATCGCCACCAGATGCAGCTACCTTTTAGTTTCCTGTTTATACCTCGCTGAGAGTGGCCCCCGGGGACCCGGAACAAGGGGGGGGGAGGGGGGCTGTGAGCTGCAGCAAAACACAAGGTTACCTTGTAGCAGGCCGTACCTGGCGCCGATTCTCTAGCAGGCGCACGATTCTTTTTTTAAAAAATGGTTTAATGCAAAGCAGAAAAATCGCTGCGCTTTTCCTGGAAGTTTCTAAAGAGATTAAACTCCGGGAGCGAACTTTCTCAACGATCATAAAAGCGAAGCGTTCATCCGTATTTTCTCCATTATCCGTCACATTTCCCTCAATTTAATTCTAAACTTCAAAAGTCACAAGTTTGTGCGATTTTTCTTTAAATATTTATTGAGACAACCACTTTTTCTCAAGCGGTTGTCACAGCCCCGCCCCTTATCCAGCCTGATTGAAGATGGAACTTACTGTTTTCCTTTACCGTATGTCTCCGGGGCAGGAGCTGATGACAAGGGTTCTGCGAGCACCCCTACTTTTATAAATGGAAATGTCCTTAAAGGGATTGTCCATGATATTCCGAAATCTGACAGAAAACAGGGGATTGTGATAAAATAGCAAAATACTGCTCCAGTGATGACGCTGTGACAACCTGAAAGTGACCGCTGCAGCCAATCAGCCAAGACCTGGAAGCAGAGCCATTTCTGTGCCCGTAGGTATTGTGACCCAGCTCTCCAAAGGCCCACAATCGCACATATGTATTGTATAACTTTTGTCAGTGTCAGTTTTTACTGCAACTTTTGCATTTTAATTATGAATCAGGAAGCTCAGTATGAACAAGGCTGTAGATGACAAGGTGCAAAAAGTGAATTTAAGAGGTGGAATCTATGGCCTATCCTTAGACTGTGTTACTCAACCGACATTATTTCGTGAGGTTGTTTCTGCTCGGACGACCTGCAGAAAATGCGATTGTTAAAGGGTTTCTGTCACCAGTTTTGGGCATATAAAACAGGATGACATTTGCAATGTGCAAATGTCACCTGATGCCCAAACTGGTGATCATTTTTTTACTGGTGCCCCCGTTTTTGAAATAAATCAACTTTTGTGGTATGCAAATGAAGCTTACTAGGTGCAAGGGGCGGTAACCCTGCACCTAGTAAGCGCCGTTTTCCTACCTTTATTCACGCCCCCTTTGTTGTGATAGACAGGGCCAGGCAGCTCGCTCTAGCTGCTCCTGGCCCTGTCCGTGCTGAAAATCCCGCGCCTGCGCCGTTCGGACTTCATTCGGCGCAGGCGCAGTGAGTGCCGATTGCTGCCGGGCTCCCGGCTTCCTCACTGCGCCTGCGCCGATGACGTCACAGAACACCCAGAAGAGAAGGCGGCGCAGGCGCAGTGAGGAAGCCGGGAGCCCGGCAGCAATCGGCACTCCACTGCGCCTGGCGCCGAATGAAGTCCGAACGGCGCAGGCGCGGGATTTTCAGCACGGACAGGGCCAGGAGCAGCTAGAGCGAGCTGCCTGGCCCTGTCTATCACAACAAAGGGGGCGTGAATAAAGGTAGGAAAACGGCGCTTACTAGGTGCAGGGTTACCGCCCCTTGCACCTAGTAAGCTTCATTTGCATACCACAAAAGTTGATTTATTTCAAAAACGGGGGCACCAGTAAAAAAATGATCACCAGTTTGGGCATCAGGTGACATTTGCACATTGCAAATGTCATCCTGTTTTATATGCCCAAAACTGGTGACAGAAACCCTTTAAACCAACCGGCGCTGTAGCCTCTCCGATACAAAAATGGCGACAATTCCTCACTGCATGTCAGTGTCCTCCATGTATCTTTAAGATCTGAGGACATTCAGCAAAAAATGAGACCTCATGTCCAGAACTGATCCGCAACAATGTATCACATGACCAAATGAGACTGGGGGGAAGGATGATCAATCAATCCCAGATGTGCAGCAGCCAGTCCCGGTAGGAGCAGATTTTGCAAAATTTACAGGATGTGTAAAATGCCAGAACCAGCCCAAAATACCAGTATCAGTGGGTGGATGCCGGAGATTACAGAGACGTTATAGAGGCGTACATAACCCTGCTGGATTTCAGTGGAAACAGTCAGCATACTTGTACTCAGACACGACCCTGAGCTCCGACAGTAGAGAGGGGGCAGTCAGTTCTATCTACATCCGATGGCTGTGCAGTGACTGGTATAAAGATTACAGATTATCAGGAATGCTGGGAGATTGCAGCTCTGAAGCTGTAGAATTGTGATTGCAGCTCTGAAGTATAATACAGGCTGCGACTCAGATCCATTGGTGAAATTGCACCGGACTGCAGCCATGATTTGCACCTTCCACTGATTCCTCGCGATGCAGATAACAGAAATTAATTATTTTCAATGTAAGGATATTAACCATATATTGTCTCGTTATCTCGGGGGGAGAAGGGGGGGGGGCTATAATGGACAATTTTTTAAATAATTTTTCGCTATTTTCTAGCATTTTCTCCACCTGGAGACCTTCACTGTGAAGAAATCCTACAAATTCATGTAAATTGCTGTCTCCGGGGGGGGGGTCGCCGGACCCCCGCCGCCTCACCTGCCGCCCCTGCTTCCAGATTATTTCCCGTTAAATAAACTAATTCTTCCTGGCAATGGCGGATTTAGAGGTAACGGAGACTCTCCGAGCGTCAAACGCAGATAATGTGTTCATTTATCACAGTATGAAACCGAGGCCGCAAGATCCTGCCAGAATCCACTGCACCTGGAGGCCACACGAACCTCGCGCCTCCCCAGAAACGTCATCCAAGTAAAAAGAGGAAAGTATATCTTGTGTATCAGACATTATATACAGGCAGGTTGTCAGCAGTAATAGATGTTCCTGTAGTATAAGGTGTGGATCTCATGTCTGATCACATGTCATTATATCAGTGATGTCATCAGCAGGAGGCGGGGCTGTGACTACCTCTCAGACAGGATATACAGGCAGGTTGTCAGCAGTAATAGATGTTCCTGTAGTATAAGGTGTGTGATCTCATGTCTGATCACATGTCATTATATCAGTGATGTCATCAGCAGGGGGCGGGGCTGTGACTACCTCTCAGACAGGATATACAGGCAGGTTGTCAGCAGTAATAGATGTTCCTGTAGTATAAGGTGTGGATCTCATGTCTGATCTCATGTCATTATATCAGTGATGTCATCAGCAGGGGGCGGGGCTGTGACTACCTCTCAGACAGGATATACAGGCAGGTTGTCAGCAGTAATAGATGTTCCTGTAGTATAAGGTGTGTGATCTCATGTCTGATCACATGTCATTATATCAGTGATGTCATCAAGCAGGGGGCGGGGCTGTGACTACCTCTCAGACAGGATATACAGGCAGGTTGTCAGCAGTAATAGATGTTCCTGTAGTATAAGGTGTGTGATCTCATGTCTGATCACATGTCATTATATCAGTGATGTCATCAGCAGGGGGCGGGGCTGTGACTACCTCTCAGACAGGATATACAGGCAGGTTGTCAGCAGTAATAGATGTTCCTGTAGTATAAGGTGTGTGATCTCATGTCTGATCACATGTCATTATATCAGTGATGTCATCAGCAGGGGGCGGGGCTGTGACTACCTCTCAGACAGGATATACAGGCAGGTTGTCAGCAGTAATAGATGTTCCTGTAGTATAAGGTGTGAGGATCTCATGTCTGATCACATGTCATTATATCAGTGATGTCATCAGCAGGGGGCGGGGCTGTGACTACCTCTCAGACAGGATATACAGGCAGGTTGTCAGCAGTAATAGATGTTCCTGTAGTATAAGGTGTGTGATCTCATGTCTGATCACATGTCATTATATCAGTGATGTCATCAGGAGGGGGCGGGGCTGTGACTACCTCTCAGACAGGATATACAGGCAGGTTGTCAGCAGTAATAGATGTTCCTGTAGTATAAGGTTGTCACTGACCCCCCTCCCCCCCCAGGATCCGCTGAGCCCCCGTCGTGTTCACGGCCGCCCTCTCATCGCTCTCTTCATGTTCACTTCCTCGGCTCTCGATGCTTTCAGTGAACGTCTTCCATTTGTCGGGGCAGCGGCGGCGATTTACGATGTGGTGAGCGATAAATCATCTCTGGAATCATGATGATATCACTGGAAGCAGATGTGAGGACATATGTTCCCCGCACGCCTGGAAAGCGCTGACTTGTCACGCGTAATAAATGGCGATCCTCTCACTTTATATTCCTTTTATTTTTCAAGTAAAAAAAAAAAAAACACAAATGTAGGGGGGGGGGCACATATTTATTTCAGCGATTGTATAATTTATGGACGCCCGTGATGCAGAGGTGGTTATAATGAATTCAGTATTGGCGGTGCGCGCTCCATGTGCTACATCAAAAGCGCCCCATCCCTGCGCAGCCTCAGCCTCATCTTATACTCCAGTCACATCCAAAGCTGTGTTCACCGATATAAAGTATCATCTGCTCGGATACATTATAATTCTCCCTCACGATGTATCACAGCAGGGAGCCTGAGAATGGAAGGCAGCCCCATCTCCAGCCCTGGTCACAGACCACCTGCTGGCTTCAATGTGGACAACCCCTTTAAATTTTTAAGGGGGTCTTCCATATAATTTTTTGCATTTTTACACGTGTAGTGAGCACTATTCCCGGCACTCTTGGATCAGTTCTCAGGCAGGAGTTGTCAGTCATGTGACAACTAAGCTCCGCCCAGGTTTCTATATAGTTCTGCTGTAGCACCCTCGTCCAGGGGCCCGGAGCACTTCCCCCCCCACAGCTCGGATCATGAGAAGTAACATAAAAGACACATTACTACAATGTAGCCGTTCCCCTGCCGCTCCTGCACATAATTAAAGGGCCAGTCCACTGAAAAGATCAGCAACTTTACAATATAACTTGTTTCAGATCATCTACATTTTCAACACCTCTAGTTGTGGTTACTGAACGCGGAATTGATCGTTCATACGGCTAAACACCCGTCCTGATCACAGAGCTGATGGGCTTGTTACAGTGTATCAGTGCAGACAATCTTCTGTCAGTTCACAGCAGCACAATCCGCTCTCTTCTTCCAGATTCCAGGCTGATACATTTTCCCTGCACTGATACATTGTAACAGATATTGTGTCTCTGATCTCTCAGCTTGTGGATGTGCACGAAAATGTTCTCATTTACTGAAAGCAAGCAGAGATCTTAGTGATAGTACGGAACTGAAAAGTCTGTTAGAAAGTCAGAACTTTCCACTTTACTGTGATTTAACATTATTTCCATAAATCTTTAATCATTGTAAAAAACACAACAGAAATTCACGACAAAGATCATCTGTACCTAGGGTACAGATCAACACAGAGGGGTGAGATCAGCAGGGGCGGAGGGGTGAGATCAGCAGGGGCGGAGGGGTGAGATCTGCAGGGGCGGAGGAAGGGTGAGATCTGCAGGGGCGGAGGAAGGGTGAGATCTGCAGGGGCGGAGGAAGGGTGAGATCTGCAGGGGCGGAGGGGTGAGATCTGCAGGGGCGGAGGGGTGAGATCAGCAGGGGCGGAGGGGTGAGATCTGCAGGGGCGGAGGGGTGAGATCTGCAGGGGCGGAGGGGTGAGATCTGCAGGGGCGGAGGGGTGAGATCTGCAGGGGCGGAGGGGTGAGATCGGAGGAAGGGTGAGATCTGCAGGGGCGGAGGAAGGGTGAGATCTGCAGGGGCGGAGGAAGGGTGAGATCTGCAGGGGCGGAGGAAGGGTGAGATCAGCAGGGGCGGAGGAAGGGTGAGATCTGCAGGAGGAGAGGGGATTGCATCTATAGGGGCGGCGAGGTTAAACCAGGATTAGTTCATGTTCCAGCAGATTCCACCATCAGGGATTAGGTGGTAACACAGTGATGGCGCCCGGGGGTCACTTACCTTTTTCCTTTGACATCTTCTTTATACTGGGTCCAGTATCTTGGTCGGTGAAGTCTCCATCTCTGGGTAACATCGCTGCAAGGAGAGAAGAGGTTACTGAGGGGCAGCAGGGGAAGGACAAAAGATGACCAGTATTATATACCAAGGGGGAGACCGCGAGGGTGAGGGAGGGGTAAGGGAGGCGCAGCGAGGGTGAGGCAGGGGGTAAGGGAGGGGCAGCGAGGGTGAGGGAGGGGTAAAGGAGGCGCAGCGAGGGTGAGGCAGGGGGTAAGGGAGGCGCAGCGAGGGTGGGGGAGGGGTAAGGGAGGTGCAGCGAGGGTGGGGGAGGGGTAAGGGAGGTGCAGCGAGGGTGGGGGAGGGGTAAGGGAGGTGCAGCGAGGGTGAGGGAGGGGTAAAGGAGGCGCAGCGAGGGTGAGGCAGGGGGTAAGGGAGGTGCAGCGAGGGTGGGGGAGGGGTAAGGGAGGTGCAGCGAGGGTGGGGGAGGGGTAAGGGAGGGGCAGCGAGGGTGAGGGAGGGGTAAAGGAGGCGCAGCGAGGGTGAGGCAGGGGGTAAGGGAGGCACAGCGAGGGTGGGGGAGGGGTAAGGGAGGGGCAGCGAGGGTGAGGGAGGGGTAAGGGAGGTGCAGCGAGGGTGGGGGAGGGGTAAGGGAGGCGCAGCGAGGGTGAGGCAGGGGGTAAGGGAGGCGCAGCGAGGGTGAGGCAGGGGGTAAGGGAGGTGCAGCGAGGGTGGGGGAGGGGTAAGGGAGGCGCAGCGAGGGTGAGGCAGGGGGTAAGGGAGGCGCAGCGAGGGTGAGGCAGGGGGTAAGGGAGGCGCAGCGAGGGTGAGGCCGGGGGTAAGGGAGGCGCAGCGAGGGTGAGGCCAGGGGTGAGGGAGGCGCAGCGAGGGTGAGGTAGGGGGTAAGGGAGGCGCAGCGAGGGTGAGGCCGGGGGTGAGGAATATAATAAGTAGTGCAGTTACTCACTGACACGGTCAGCTATGTTGTCCAGTTGGGAGGGCGAGCTGGAGACGCTACTGCTCTGGTGTGAGGAAGCATGGCTGCCGGGCCGCTGACCGTCCTCAATGGAGGGGGTGGGGGAGGGGCTGTCCTGGATCCTTTCCTGGAGAAGAAAACAGATGGTGCTGTATATAACATGTAGGATGAGCCCCACAATCCGCAGCCGTCACCCCCAAAAACCAGACCCCCCATCCCCATATGAGACGCCCTGAGGGAGCTGCACTGGCGGACATGTTGACAGTCACCCAGCTTTCCCAGGTACAGAAGTAACCACGACAGAGCTGGATGACTCCTATGCTAACGTGCAGCCGGCACTGACAGGGTTAATTCATATTTTGGGGATTTCTGTTCCCTCAGCAGGATGGAGACCACAGGGATCAGTGGCGCCGGTCACCGCTCATCCCGCCCTCCACCTCACACCCCGGAACCGTAACGACCGCTGGAAGGACGCAGCTAAACCGGTAAATTAACCCCCGAGAGGTCCATCAGTGGAGAGGCGTGCGGTGCGTATACGGAATCCAATGTGCTGACTGAGGCGCCGGCTGCCTCGCACCTCGTCTGTAAAGTCACAGGAAGCTTTGCGTGAGACGTGCGGAAATACGGAGGAGGTATTACAGAACAGTCATGTGGAAGAGAGGAAGTGGACTGGGCCATGCTGGGGGTTGTAGTGCTCTGCAGATAGAGCATAATAGAACAGTACTGGGCCATGCTGGGGGTAGTAGTGCCCTGTGTATACACAATAAGAGAACTGTACAGGAGCCATGCTGGGGGTAGTAGTGCCCTGCATACAGAGTATAATAGAACTGCAGTGGGACTATGCGGGGGTTGTAGTACCCTGAATATAGAGTATATAAGAACAGTAATATGGCCATGCTGGGGGTTGTAGTGTCCTGCATATAGAGCATAACCGAACTGTATTTAAATCCTGTTTAGTGGTCAGGTCATGTTGGGGGTTGTAGTGTTCTTAGTACAGTGCAGTGATCTCCAACCTGTGGCTCTCCAGCTTTTGCAGAACTACAACTCCCATCACATAATGATAGCTACATTTTGGGGAACACTGGTACAGTGTAAAATAGAAGTGTCTTATGCTAATGTTGGGGGTTGTAGTGCTCTGTGATGGCGCCCTGTGACTTTGGCGCCTGAGGCCGGGGCAGGGTCACCCTATAATTTCTTCCCTTGGTCACGCTCAGCGGCTGCGCAATCCTCCGGTCTGCGGTGAGCGGCTGCGCGGTCCTCCGGTCTGCGGTGAGCGGCTGCGCGGTCCTCCGTTCTGCGGTGAGCGGCTGCGCAGTCCTCCGTTCTGCGGTGAGCGGCGGTATTCTTCGGGCCTGTAATCAGCAGGCATCTATTTAGCTACTTAGCCGCAATCTGCCGCGCGTCATTAGGCGACTAGTCTGGTGTCTCCGCCGAGTCACTATTTCACCGCGAGTTGATTATTTCATTACAAACGAGGCAAGCAGCAATCACGTCGCTGCCATTTGCCAAACAAAGGGTTAATCGCCTTCCAGCTAATCAATGAGCGCCGGTCTATACGGAAAAAGGACAAAAGCTCCGATTTCTGACGTTTTTGCGGCGGTTTTATTTGCCATTTCGGGTTTTTTACTGCCGTGTCTCACTCCATATATTTTATACTCTCCGTCGCTGCCAGTTCTCCACGGACGCCGCCGCCGCAGCCAATGGGATTTTTAGGGGCGATATTAGAAGAATGTAACAGTTATGATTTCATAAGAAAATATTGTCACGGGTTTAATGGCGTCTCCTAAACATTGGGGGCGGGGGGGAGCGGAGGAGCGACACCTATATGGCTGGCACATGCTCCAGTCACATCCAAAGCTGCACTCACTATTCTGGAGGTCTCCCCTCTCACAGGCTCCTGCTGGTTCAGTGTCTGGTCATTTACAGATCATACGAGGTGGAGTTTATATTATATGGGGCGTGAAGAAAGAAAAATACATCTCACCCACCTGGTTTGTGAGGGTTTTGTCTGTCAGCAGAGCGAATAATGATTCCAAGTGGCAGCCAGCAGAATTGTGAATGCAGCTCTAGATGTGAATGGAGGAAAAGACATTGTTGAAATAGAATTGTGAATGCAGCTCTGGAGGTGACGGGGGGGGTGCTCTATATTGTAATAGCAGAACAGTGAATGCAGCTCTGGGTGTGATTGGAATAGACAACACTGATAAAACAGAACTGTAAATGCAGATCTGGGTGTGATTGGAGAGTCCTAGAACGGTGCATGCAGCTCTGGGAGTGAATGTAGTAGACAACAACAAGTATGGAAGACAATTGTTAATGCAGATCTGCATGTCAATGGAGTAGAGGACATTCATGAAACAGAATTGTGAAGACAGTCAAGAATAGGAATGGAGGAGGGAACATTGATGAAACTGAATTGTGAATGCAGCTCTGGATGCAAATGGAGTAGAAATCACTGATAAAACTGAATTGTGAATGCAGCTCTGGATACAAATGGAGTAGACCTCACTGATGAAACTGAATTGTGAATGCAGCTCTGGATACAAATGGAGTAGACCTCACTGATGAAACTGAATTGTGAATGCAGCTCTGGATGCAAATGGAGTAGAAATCACTAATGAAACTGAATTGTGAATGCAGAAGAACACTTTGATAAAACAGTAATGTGAATGCAGCTCTGTGTGTGGCTGGAGAAAACTCCACTTTGTAACAGCAGAATTGTGAATGCAGCTCTGGTTGTGAAACTTTATTGCATTGTCCGTCTTAGAGCCGGGGTGAGATGCCGCACCTGCCGGTCGTTCACCTGGGGCCGCACTATCCCCCCTAGATCCCTACACATGTTAAAGGGGCGATACAGTCCGGAATCTCACGAGGGTAATCGAGTACCTGGATGGGGCGAGGCTTAATGAGCTCCCGGAGGAGACGGCGACATTCCCGGAAACAGGAGAGTCGGGATCGCCCCTTCATTTCTCCGATAACTGATGCTTTCCTCTACTGTCATTCTCCGCAGTGAGAGAATATGCGCAAATTAAATTTGCAGAGACGCTCCTAATCGTCTCAGTTCACAGGGCACCATTACAGCGCTCAGGAGCATCACTCATCTTTCCCAGTCTCCGGCGTGGCACATTGAATACTTATGTAATGGACGCTTCGTAACGTGCAAGAACAACAAGGTCACCCAGCTTTCCCAGAGTCCTAATGGGCACAGTGTCCTCGTCAATGTACGCCTATAAATGACCAGCAGTGAGGGAGTTAATGCGCCGCGGGCCGTCATACCCACTAAATACCCGTGTGATTGGCGGACTCTTGATGGACTCATGTTTGCACAGTGTTAATACCGCCGGCGCTCAGGCTTCCCGGATCCTTGTCACTATTTTCTATCAAAACATTAATTTCCAGATGCTCGACTGAACAAGTAGCGAGATAATCGGTTCTGAGAGACGCACAAAAGGATCTCTCTGTTTTGAAAGCTGCAGAGTAATATCAAGGATTTCAAAGACAGAAGGAGAAAGACGGAGGAGCAAAAATATCAGCGTATGTGACAGAACACCCAGAAAACACAGCAGACACTGAATTCTGCTCTGAAGGAAATCACATCAGGTTCTGCTTTATAGATAGAAGTGATCCTGACTTACATCCTGTATTATACTCCAGAGCTGCACTCACTATTCTGCTGGTGCAGTCACTGTGTACATACATTACTTATCCTGTACTGATCCTGAGTTACATCCTGTATTATACTCCAGAGCTGCACTCACTATTCTGCTGGTGCAGTCACTGTGTACATACATTACTTATCCTGTACTGATCCTGAGTCACATCCTGTATTATACTCCAGAGCTGCACTCACTATTCTGCTGGTGCAGTCACTGTGTACATACATTACTTATCCTGTACTGATCCTGAGTTACATCCTGTATTACACTCCAGAGCTGCACTCACTATTCTGCTGGTGCAGTCACTGTGTACATACATAGTGGTAAATATTCTATTGAGCTGTTATATCTGCTCCTAGGAAAGCTGGGTGACAAGCTGACCCATTAGGACTCCTGCTCCCTAATATACCTCCTGTCTGATCAGTACTGATGTTGGTGCAGTGGACGGTATCGGGGTATTCGGATGACGTGGTGCCCATTTATATAAGGCAGAAGGTATTGTATCTGACCCCAGCCCCTCTGTCATGACTGACAATCAATATGGTCACCATTCCAGCTCCGGAGCAGCGCTCTCCCAGTCTGACTGTATGATTCGGCAGATCTGTCTCTTAGGTTCGACCATGGTGGGGGCAGGGACGGCGGCCATATTGATGGTCATAGTGGTATTCTGTGCAGCAGTTCGGGGGTTAAATGCACCTTCTCAGCGGTATGTAGGACAGGACTGAGGTTAACCCTTTGCTGTGCAGTGCCATCAGAGGCCTGGGTACAGATCGGAGGGGCGGCCGCTGGCGCAGGCGCTGCGCAGGGAGATCTCACAGCAGAAAGCAAATCTCTAGCAGACGTGAATGCAGAGGAAATGTCAGAGCCGCCATGTCTAATCTGAGGAGGATCCCGCGGGGGTCTGCGCGGGGCGAGGCGCCTGGTTACCCCGCACGCCCATTGTTCTTACCTTGATGACAGAAGCTCCCACTCTAGACAGAGGGCTGTGCATCTGAGCCGCCGCGGCCATGTTGGCGATAGTATTAAGGTGATTCATTTGATTCATTGCCATGGCAACGGATGCAGGCGGTAAGCTGACTGGAAGGAGGGGGTGGGGCATGACCATGAACGGCAGGTCTAATCCTAAAAATACAAGAACAGAGGAAACGTTAATCCAGGGCGACGCCCCCCCCACTCCGCTTCTGCTACAATCTCATTCCCGTCACCCCAAATCCCAAGGGATAATCAGAGCTGCTGAGGAATGCGGGGGGTTCCAGAATGGGAGTTGTAGTCCTACACATTCACTGATATCAGGAGTTGTTACATTTGTTGAAAACACAAACAGAAGTTGTTACATTTTGTACAAACGTCTCCAGCGCAGTCCGGACTCTGCTGCTTCTCAATGTGTGGTCCATGCGGACTGGGGGCCACACCACAAACCGGGGGCCCCTGCAGAGCTGAACCTTGGCTTTACTTGAGAGACAGGTCACATTTCTATAGAAAAGCATCTACCAGACACCATATTTTATACTCCAGTCACATCCAGAGCTACATTCATAATTCTGCCGCTATTAAATATTGCACTCAAGTCACATCCAGAGCCGCAATCACAATTCTGCTATGAAATCATTACTTATTCTACAGTCAGATCCAGAGCTGCAATCAAAATGATCATGTTGTATAACATCATATACTCCAGATCCATCCAGAGCTGCATTCATAATTCTGCTACTGCAGTCAGATCCAGAGCTGAATTCACATTTATGTTGTATAATGTCATATAGTGCAGTCTCATCCAGAGCTGCATTCATAATTCTGCTACTGCAGTCAGATCTAGAGCTGAATTCACATTTATGTTGTATAATGTCATATAGTGCAGTCTCATCCAGAGCCGCATTCACAATTCTGCTACATCATTACCTATACTGGAGTCAGATCTAGAGCTGCCTCAGGCCTTGTACTCTAGTCACACCAAGAGCTGCAATCAAAATGCAGCTGTTACATAGTTTCTATTCTTAGACTGTAGTCACTTCCAGAGCCTCAGTGACATTTCAGTAGGCTTCTATTGGGAAACTGTCAGCACCAGACCAAAGCAGGTGAGGCTCAGTACGCTGAATCAGCAGGGACCCAACAGGACTGCAGCCTGAGAGCTAACAGGAAAGCAGAAGAACTTTGGATGAAGCTCTGGATGTGACTGGAGTATAAGATACGAAGTAACAACAGAATTATGACTGCAGCTCTGGATGTGACTGGAGAATGAGACACAATGTAACAGAATTGCGAATGAAGAACTGGATGTGACAGAAGTATAAGACATCATGTAACAGCAGAATTGTGATTGCAGCTCTGGGTGTAACTGGAGTATAGCACATGATGTAATTCAAGAAGTAAAGTAGATGCAACTGGCACTGCCTCAAAAAATATATAAATGATGTCAGGTCCGGGCCGGACGCTGTAATTTATTAGATCCGTCTGAGGTTCTACAACTACAGGACACCACTGACCCCCCCATCAAGCCGATCCAGGGAGCAACCGTATTCTATACACCAATTATACTGGTTAACAGGGAATAAACCAGTATAACATCCATCATATCATCCAGTATATAATGTGTATAATCCAGTATATCACCCATCATATAATCCAGTATATCACCCATCATATAATCCAGTATATCACCCATCATATAATCCAGTATATCACCCATCATATAATCCAGTATATAATCCAGTATATCACCCATCATATAATCCAGTATATCACCCATCATATAATCCAGTATATAATCCAGTATATCACCCATCATATAATCCAGTATATCATACACTATATAATCCAGTATATCACCCATCATATAATCCCGTATATCACCCATCATATAATCCAGTATATCACCCATCATATAATCCAGTATATCACCCATCATATAATCCAGTATATCACCCATCATATAATCCAGTATATAATCCAGTATATCACCCCATCATATAATCCAGTATATCACCCATCATATAATCCAGTAATATCACCCATCATATAATCCAGTAATATCACCCATCATATAATCCAGTATATAATCCAGTATATCACCCATCATATAATCCAGTATATCACCCATCATATAATCCAGTATATCACCCATCATATAATCCAGTATATAATCCAGTATATCACCCATCATATAATCCAGTATATCATACACTATATAATCCCGTATATCACCCATCATATAATCCCGTATATCACCCATCATATAATCCAGTATATCACCCATCATATAATCCAGTATATCACCCATCATATAATCCAGTATATAATCCAGTATATCACCCATCATATAATCCAGTATATCACCCATCATATAATCCAGTATATAATCCAGTATATCACCCATCATATAATCCAGTATATCACCCATCATATAATCCAGTATATCACCCATCATATAATCCAGTATATCACCCATCATATAATCCAGTATATCACACACTATATAATCCAGTATATCACCCATCATATAATCCAGTATATAATCCAGTATATCACCCATCATATAATCCAGTATATAATCCAGTATATCACCCATCATATAATCCAGTATATCACACACTATATAATCCAGTATATCACCCATCATATAATCCAGTATATAATCCAGTATATCACCCATCATATAATCCAGTATATAATCCAGTATATCACCCATCATATAATCCAGTAGATCACCCATCATATAATCCAGTAGATCACCCATCATATAATCCAGTATATAATCCAGTATATCACCCATCATATAATCCAGTATATCATCCATCATATAAACCAGTATAACATCCAGTATATAATCCCGTATATCATACACTATATAATCCCGTATATCATCCATCACATAATCCTGTATATCATACATCACATAATCCCGTATATCATCCATCACATAATCCTGTATATCATACATCACATAATCCCGTATATCATACATCATATAAACCAGTATATAATCCCGTATATCATCCATCATATAAACCAGTATATCATACACTATATAATCCCGTATATCATCCATCACATAATCCCGTATATCATCCATCAGATAATCCCGTATATCATACACTATATAATCCCGTATATCATACACTATATAATCCCGTATATCATACACTATATAATCCCGTATGTCATCCATCACATAATCCCGTATATCATACACTATATAATCCCGTATATCATACACTATATAATCCCGTATATCATACACTATATAATCCCGTATATCATACACTATATAATACCGTATATCATACACTATATAATCCCGTATATCATACACTATATAATCCCGTATATCATACACTATATAATCCCGTATATCATACACTATATAATCCCGTATATCATACACTATATAATCCCGTATGTCATCCATCACATAATCCCGTATATCATACACTATATAATCCCGTATATCATACACTATATAATCCCGTATGTCATCCATCACATAATCCCGTATATCATACACTATATAATCCAGCATACCATCCATATCCCTGAGCTCCTCCGTCGTCTCCTCGATCCTCTGCTCTCGCTATCACGTAACCAGGCGGATTACCAATCATCGGGGCAATGACCGCCCCCTGGTCACATAATGTAACAGGATTCAGCAGTCCTATTCTCTTGTCTAGTAGACTGCTTGCTGTCAGTGAATCGGAACATTACACTGAATACAGAGGCTGAGAACCTGCCCTGACACACAGCTGAGGGTCCGTTACAATGTATCAGTTAAGGTGAGAGCGATCAGACTGGAGTCCAGGACAGTTAGGATAATATTTGCTGCTGCTGTGTTTAGCTCAGAAAGAACGGTCTGCCCTGAAACACTGCAACAAACCTTCAGCTGTGAGCATGAAGACGTCAAGATGGGAATCCAGACTGTTTTCCATAGGACACCTTCTGTACCTCGGGTCAGTATTCACACATATTCCTGAACACTCATCTCTTATACTCCAGTCACACCGAGAGCTGCAGTCTCAGTCCTGCTGGTTCCTTCATGGTCACTGCTGTGATGACAAACACAACCCCCATCATTTTAGCTGCAGGGTACCTGAGGGAATATTACTTATCCAGACACTGAACCAGCAGGAGGGACTGGAATCAAGAAACTCCCGTAATTGGGAATGCAGCTCTGGGTGTGACTGGAGTAAAGTGACTTTTTGGTCGTGGCCTGCTGAGCTGCTGGGGATGTCTCCGGTATACGTACGGTTAGACAGCAGGTGATTTTGCTGGAGAGGACTTAATGGATGAGCACCTCCGATGGCGGACTGTCCGGATAGGGTGACATGCCCCAGTGCATGCTGGGAGCCGCCAGTGGTGATCGGCGACTGGAGCTTCTCCTTATCCCACGAGGATTCGCTTCCACCTGGAACATGAGGAGAACACGTCAGTAACATGTGACATCGGAAATCTACAGCGGCTCCATGCTTTCACTCTGGTGCACTGACCGCCGGAGGGTGCACCTAATTTATGACAAGGCCTGAACCTCATGATAAATTATTCACATCCTCCGGAACCGCAGGGGATCAAACCCAATAACACAGCGTTTAATAAATCTCCCTCATAGTCTTTCAATTCTTCACCATTTTAAAGATCTCTGCTTGCTGTCAGTGAATGAGAGTGCTCCAGTTTACATTAAGAAGCATTAAAGGGGTTGTCCAAGTTATGAAAAAAAAAATATAGCACTGTAATGTATAATGTATAATAATATATAACTAAGTTCAGCAAGTTTTAGGCCAAAAAAATCCATATTTCCTCATTTCCCTGGTTCTCTTCTGGCCTTTGTTTACATGCAATAACAACAATCTCAGCCCCTCCCCCCTTCTCCCCCCCCCCTTCTCTGCAAAGGCAGTGAATATAAGTGATGTGAGTACATGTCTGCCTGCTGGGATACTCAGCAGCATGTTGTATGTGTAGGACTACAAGTCCCAGCTGTACAATGACACTGCTGATACACACAGGAAATTCTCCCTACCTGTTCTTGTACAATACAATTCCTCTACAGCTCTTTGCCCAGCATTTGTCTCCTCTCACTGCTGCAGCTACTGTTTGTTATAAAGCCTTGAGCCCTCAGTGTGTTCTGGCTGAAGGGGTTAATGTTTTATCTGAAGGAAACCAGGGAGAGAGCAGATAGCAGGAGCCCGGCAAAGAAAGGGGGCGTGGCCAGTGACATCTCGTGTACAGACTGTTATCTGAACTCTGAGGCTTGTACACGAAACATCACAGAGCAGAGAGATAAGGTGACATCACAGGTCATGTGACCCTCAGTCAACTCTGAGAAACCAGCAGCTTTAGAAACACAAAGTATATGGGAAAGTTGTTATACCTGACAAGTTAGAAACATATAAAGAACAAAAAAATAACTCGGACAACCCCTTTAAGCCTGTACATACAGTGTATTTACAAAGTCCTCACACCCCTCACATGCTGTCCTGAGTAAAGGGGCTGAAGACTTATGTCCCGAGTAAAGGGGCTGAAGACTTATGTCCCGAGTAAAGGGTGTGAAGACTTTTGCACATGTGAGATGTTATTTCCCCTCTCAGTAAATCAGTGAAGATTTCTCACCTTCTTCTCACTTTCTCATTCTGGGGACTGAGGGCAGAACGATGGGGGAACTGATAGAACAAGGAGCGAGAGGAGAGAATGTGAGGACAGTGAGGGGGGTGAGGACTTTCTGAATGTAATGTAGCTCATCCTGGTCTCAGCTGAGAAGTGGATACAATGTATCAGTCTGGACAATGCTCTGGACTCCAGACTGATACATTGTAACAATCTGATACCTGAAAACCAACTATGGAGGATCGGTTGATTTTCTTGGCGGTTGACAAAGTCTCGGCGTTCTGGACATCTCTCCAACAGGAGAAGGTTTAATACTGAAGGACGCGGCTTCTTTCTTGGACTCCATGAGGACCACACGTCACAGTCAACACTGCACCTCGAGATCATCACAAATGCTTCAGATGAGAATTTCTGGAGGAACCCCCCATAACGTACCCCCCGCTGACACCTGGACTCACTCTACATCCACAGTTACCCCAAAGCTTCCACTGGATAATGGTTAGCGGGTGAAGGTGGACAGAATGATGTGGAGGCAGTGTGATCCTCCCTTTATAGCCGGCCTTCCGGTAACCCTCATGATCACATGACTGGATGGCAGAGCTGATCTCTCCCAGCACTCCCTGCTTGTTCAGTGTCTGCATACATCTTGCTCTGCAGGAATAGTATACGAGGAAGTATAATAAGAGTGAGAGCACCCCTGTATTCTAGAGGCTCAGCTGAGAGGTTAGGGCGGGTGTCTGTCCTCAAACTTGCTGACTGTTTCCAATAGGAGCCAGCAGGACAGTGAGTTTACAATGGGGCTCACTATCTTTCCCGGTCCTCGTCCTACGCCGTCAGCTCCAGGGTGTAGTGTACGTTTTCAGTAACTTCTCCGTGGAGGCGGCGCCATCTTGTCAGACTTCTGGGACCGGACTCTCCAACAAATCTGCGGCTCTTTATAAATTTCGAAGGCGACAAATGAGACGTCTCCAAACAATGAAGCGTAAGCTGAACGCCGTAATTTAACGTGCGATCGATCACCGCGTTCAGCTGCACCCAGCGTCTGACGCCTTTTTTCTCTGTGAAGTTAGTCGCGAGTCCATCATGCCGTTCACGTCCGCGCCCCCAATCCCAGCGGCGACCACGCGGCGTTTATTTATTTAATATCAGGAACAGAAGACGAATAAAATCCCATTCATCATCCGCCCGGAAACTCAAACCCAAAGTAAATTTTACAGTAAGAGTCCAAGGAGCGGCGAGCGCCGCCGGCCCCATCAATCACACCGCTCACTGTGCCCGGTCTAGAGCTAAAGAGGAACCTGACCCCACAGAGCAGACACATCCTATGTGCAGCTGCTCCAGGGCCCTGGAGTGAAGGGGCCACAGCCTCCGCACTGCCTATGAGGGCCCGGAGCTGATGGCCGCACAGCGCTCAGAACACGTCCTCCAGAGAACGCCGCGGGAGGAAAACTCTAAGGCGCAGATTTATTTTGCAGGTTTTCCACTATTTGTGGGTTTAGTCCATAAATCAAGGCAAATAAATGAGATGAAGGCGAGGGGCGTGCGCGGCAGCGCTTCCGTTATTACCTGCGTTACTGGAGAAACACTATTTACTGTCCATATGTTCCCTGACAGCGGAGATGTATGATCCGGACAGGTGGCGGCCATATTTAGGAGAGCTTAATAGCCTGGAAGATGCGCACAGAAGGTGCCGGGGCGCCGCTCATCTCAGTATACGGTGCACAATTAAAATTCACTGTTCTCTGCAGGATAATGAAGGAGCGGGGGCGAGAAACTAGAGCCCCCCCCCCGAAAACCGCCACAGAGGTGATACAAGGAATCACAAAGTCACCGCTCAATGCGTACGCCGGAGCAGCGCTCACAACTCTACAGCTTCAGAGCTGAAATCTCCCAGCACAGTGTGTTCACAACAAGCTGCGGTGTTAGGAAAAGCGGCCTAAACGGAAACCGCCAAATACGTTTTTTCAAATGTCAGGAAGATGACAATAAGACCGCGTCATGTGACTATTAGTCAGGTGCTTGGACGTAACAGACAATTAGATCTTATGCACGTGGCCGTAGCCGTAGCCGTTTTCGCAGTCCGAAAATTGCGAATCCACAAAACATGGACACCTGTAGACGGTTATTTTCTGCACAATTTCAGAGGAGACAAGAAAAAAAAAAAAAAAAGAAAAACCTGTTCCTCAAAGTCGCCGTCAGAAGCGCCTTGGCCTGGACGCCGCGCTTTTCATGTGGCGGATCGTGTGCAGGAGGAAGCCATGATTTACAGCAGGTTAAAGTGTCAAATTGGAAAAGCCTCACTGATGGTTTTACTGGGCCCGTTCCAAAAACGTATCAAGCGCTGGAGAGATGTAATTACTGCGGAGCCGCGCCAAAGCATTGAAATGTGCCCATTAATTCTGCAATTCCCAGTCTGTCCATCAGTCAGTCATACTTAAAAAATATGTCTGTCACCGCGGAGGTGAAGTAATCTTCTAATAATTATGTAATGAGAAGCTGGAGATCTCTGCGCCTCCAAACTTTCCAAAAAAAGTAAAGCGGAAACCAATGAAAACCGACAAAATGACAAGACGTCAAATAGGGAGAAGCTGCCGAGGCGCCGATGACCGCCCAGAACGGGGTCAGATTTCAGGGTGTAACTACAAAATACAAGTATTGTATTCTGTGCAGAGTGTACTCCAGTAGTATCCAGAGCTGCACTCATATCATGTACTCCAGTAGCATCCAGAGCTGCACTCATATCATGTACTCCAGTAGCATCCAGAGCTGCACTCATATCATGTACTCCAGTAGTATCCAGAGCTGCACTCATATCATGTACTCCAGTAGCATCCAGAGCTGCACTCATATCATGTACTCCAGTAGCATCCAGAGCTGCACTCATATCATGTACTCCAGTAGCATCCAGAGCTGCACTCATATCATGTACTCCAGTAGTATCCAGAGCTGCACTCATATCATGTACTCCAGTAGCATCCACAGCTGCACTCTCATCATGTACTCCAGTAGCATCCAGAGCTGCACTCATATCATGTACTCCAGTAGCATCCAGAGCTGCACTCATATCATGTACTCCCAGTAGCATCCAGAGCTGCACTCATATCATGTACTCCAGTAGCATCCAGAGCTGCACTCATATCATGTACTCCAGTAGTATCCAGAGCTGCACTCATATCATGTACTCCAGTAGTATCCAGAGCTGCACTCATAATCATGTACTCCAGTAGCATCCAGAGCTGCACTCATATCATGTACTCCAGTAGCATCCAGAGCTGCACTCACATCCTCTTATTCTCCAGTTACTTCCAGAGCTGCACTCACATCTTCTTATTCTCCAGTTACTTCCAGAGCTGCACTCACATCTTATTATTCTCCAGTTACTTCCAGAGCTGCACTCACATCCTCTTATTCTCCAGTAGCATCCAGAGCGGCACTCACATCCTCTTATTCTCCAGTTACTTCCAGAGCTGCACTCACATCCTCTTATTCTCCAGTAGTATCTAGAGCTGCACTCACATCCGCTTATTCTCCAGTTACTTCAAGAGCTGCACTCACAACTTCTTATTCTCCAGTTACTTCCAGAGCTGCACTCACATCCTCTTATTCTCCAGTAGTATCCAGAGCTGCACTCACATCCGCTTATTCTCCAGTTACTTCAAGAGCTGCACTCACAACTTCTTATTCTCCAGTTTACTTCCAGAGCTGCACTCACATCCTCTTATTCTCCAGTAGCACCCAGAGCGGCACTCACATCCTCTTATTCTCCAGTAGTATTCAGAGCGGCACTCACATCCTCTTATTCTCCAGTAGTATTCAGAGATGCACTCACATCCTCTTATTCTCCAGTAACTTCCAGAGCTGCACTCACATCATCTTATTCATCAGTTACTTCCAAAGCTGCACTCACATCCTCTTATTCTCCAGTTACTTCCAGAGCTGCACTCACATCCTCTTATTCTCCAGTTACTTCCAGAGCTGCACTCACATCCACTTATTCTACAGTTACTTCCAGAGCTGCACTCACATCCTCTTATTCTCCAGTTACTTCCAGAGCTGCACTCATCCTCTTATTCTCCAGTAACTTCCAGAGCTGCACTCACATCCTCTTATTCTCCACTTACTTCCAGAGCTGCACTCACATCCTCTTATTCTCCACTTACTTCCAGAGCTGCACTCACATCCTCTTATTCTCCACTTACTTCCAGAGCTGCACTCACATCCACTTATTCCCCAGTTACTTCCAGAGCTGCACTGACATCCTCTTATTCTCCAGTTACTTCCAGAGCTGCACTCACATCCTCTTATTCTCCAATAACTTCCAGAGCTGCACTCACATCCTCTTATTCTCCAGTAACTTCCAGAGCTGCACTCATCCTCTTATTCTTCAGTTACTTCCAGAGCTGCACTCACATCCTCTTATTCTCCAGTAACTTCCAGAGCTGCACTCATCCTCTTATTCTTCAGTTACTTCCAGAGCTGCACTCATCCTCTTATTCTTCAGTTACTTCCAGAGCTGCACTCACATCCTCTTATTCTCCAGTAACTTCCAGAGCTGCACTCATCCTCTTATTCTTCAGTTACTTCCAGAGCTGCACTCACATCCTCTTATTCTCCAGTAACTTCCAGAGCTGCACTCACATCCTCTTATTCTTCAGTTACTTCCAGAGCTGCACTCACATCCTCTTATTCTTCAGTTACTTCCAGAGCTGCACTCACATCCTCTTATACTCCAGTCACTTCCTAAGCTGCACAGACAATTCTGCCTTACATTTTGTCTAATTCTAGTTACAACCTTAGCTATAATGTCACATCTTATACTCCGGTACCTTCACTTATATTCTTCCTTATACCAGTCACCATCTGAGCTATACTCCACTCACATCCAAAGCTGCATTTACATTTCTGTAGTTTCCCCATGGCTTTGGCCCTTTACAATCACATCCAGAAGACCTAGAATAAGAGGATATTGAGGAACGTGTCCTTTTCCCTGATCCTCCTTTTCATCAGGATAGAGAAGTAGATGCGCGGAAGATGATGTAAACCGTCCTAAAGCCTCATTCACACGTCAGTGTTCGGTCAGTGATTTCCATCAGTGATTGTGAGCACAAACCAGGAGTGGAGCCTCCACAGAGATAAGGTATAAGGGAAAGATCCGCACCTGGTTTTGGCTCAAAATCACTGATGGAAATCACTGACTGAACACCGACGTGTGAATGAAGGCGTAAGGCTGCAGTCAAACCCAGAGCTGTATTCACAATTCTGCTGTTACCTGAAGTCTTGTCATCCAGATAGGCACATTTCTGTGGCTGCCGCTTAGAATCAGTCGGCACAGAGCGGACAGACACACCCCTAACCACCTTGTTAAAATCCCACAATGCACTGCACTCAGCAGGGCCACGGAGCGGAACCACGGATGTGGACAGGACACAGTGTGCTGTTCGCATCTTTTGCGGCCCCGTTAAAATTAACAGGTCTACACCCGTTACGTAAAATAACGTAAGAGATGAGGATACATTCATACATTTGTGTGCATTAGCCCTTATACAATGATTATGCTTCATTTACATAGGACCGCCCCTTTCTTTAACTCCTCCCACTGCTCCAGTCATTTCCGGAAGCGGTGATCTTACACGCGTCGTCTTCCATTCTGGGAAGATTCCTCATCAATATTTACAACATCAAATAAACAAACTGTAACAGAAATAACGACACATTGTTTCTATTTCACTCTTCTTGGACGGACGACAGTTTCTCGCGCTGTAAACCGTCTGGCGCCGCAGTCGAGTAATTGCCGCGTCCGTGATTTCTGAGCAGGAGCCGCCTTGATTATGTTTTGAAAAAATATTGACAGCTTGAATCCCAATCGCCGAGCCGCTAACAAATTCCAAATGTTTTGTCCCATTTCTTGTGAGCAACACCATCTGCCAGAGGTGGAGGAAGGCGGCATCGCAGGGCGACTCCCTCCACGAATTCATCTGCCACCGACTAATGCCGCCGAATAAAGGGGATTAAGATCCGGAGGCTTCAGAGACTATTGATAATTTGCTATAATTGGGAAGAAATGAAGATAAATGAGGTTGAGGATGGAGAGGCAATTAAATGTGCCGCGAGTACAGCTGTGTTCCCGGCCTACATCCCCTGGCCTTTACTTCAGCGCGATACGTGCAAATTAAGCATAATGATAAATAAGCCGTGTCCCCGAAACACAAGAAGAGGCGGAGCAACGCGAGGAGCCGAGATACGGAGACATATATACAGAGCTCAGTATACAGATAATGTAGTAGATGTCACCTGCAGTCCTATGTAACACCACAGATAACACAGTGATAACTCTCTGAGTACAGATAATGTAGTAGATGTAACCTGCAGTCCTATGTAACACCACAGATAACAGTGATAACTCTCTGAGTACAGATAATGTAGTAGATGTCACCTGCAGTCCTATGTAACACCACAGATAACACAGTGATATCTCTCTGAGTACAGATAATGTAGTAGATGTCACCTGCAGTCCTATGTAACACCACAGATAACACAGTGATAACTCTCTGAGTACAGGATAATGTAGTAGATGTAACCTGCAGTCCTATGTAACACCACAGATAACAGTTGATAACTCTCTGAGTACAGATAATGTAGTAGATGTCACCTGCAGTCCTATGTAACACCCACAGATAACACAGTGATAACTCTCTGAGTACAGATAATGTAGTAGATGTCACCTGCAGTCCTATGTAACACCACAGATAACACAGTGATAACTCTCTGAGTACAGATAATGTAGTAGATGTCACCTGCAGTCCTATGTAACACCACAGATAACCACAGTGATAACTCTCTGAGTACAGATAATGTAGTAGATGTCACCTGCAGTCCTATGTAACACCACAGATAACACAGTGATAACTCTCTGAGTACAGATAATGTAGTAGATGTCACCTGCAGTCCTATGTAACACCACAGATAACACAGTGATAAACTCTCTGAGTGCAGATAAATAGTAGATGTTACCTGCAGTCCTATGTAACACCACAGATAACACAGTGATAACTCTCTGAGAACAGATAATGTAGTAGATGACACCTGCAGTCCTATGTAACACCACAGATAACACAGTGATAACTCTCTGAGTACAGATAATGTAGTAGATGTCACCTGCAGTCCTATGTAACACCACAGATAACACAGTGATAACTCCCTGAGTACAGATAATGTAGTAGATGTCACCTGCAGTCCTATGTAACACCACAGATAACACAGTGATAACTCTCTGAGTACAGATAATGTAGTAGATGTCTCCTGCAGTCCTATGTAACACCACAGATAATACAGCCATATGACCTTCCATAAGACCCACACACTCCTCTCCTGAAATACTCTGTGCTGCTGGGGGTATCTTGCTCCTTCTCAGTCACGGGCAGATTCTCCTGTAGGTTAGGTTTCTCTGACAACCTTTCCCCCATCTGTTTCCCAGGATGCACTGCTGCTCCCCGAGTATCATGGGCCACGGCTTCACCACCACATGTTCATAAACCACATGAGCCCCTGGGGAAGGGGGAGGGGAGGAGATACTTCATATTCTAATTTAAAAATTAAAACACTGAAAATGTAAAAAAAAATTAAAACAGACGAGATAAAAGTGAATATTCTGTTTTTCGTGTCTTGGCGGTCGCTTGTTCTCCTCCTTCCTGCTTTGTTCTCGCCGCGGCCGCCATGTCAACACGATGAAAAATGATGCAGATTTGGGAGGATTGAGGCGGCGCGGCAGCATCACTCATATTATTATTCCAGTATCATCTGTTACCAAGTATCAGCAATTCCCACATCTAATTACAGGCAGGATTTCAGAGTCATTAAACAGAATACATTTCCATTAGCGACTCTGGAAGAAGACGGCAAAAATCAACAAGACTAAGGCGCGCGCCGAAAACGGACGGACCGCGAGAAAGTAACGGTGCGATAACGACCGCTGTGGAGTCATTGCGTTACCAACACCCGAGATAAAGCAAAACAAATGTAACAAAATGTAAGAAATGTAACAAGATGTCAGTTACAGAAAGTTCTCCACTGTGGACATTTAAAGGGGTTTTCCAGGATTTTCACATCGATGGACTATTCTACCAGTATCAGATCGGTGGGGGGCCGACTCCTGGGACCCCCGAAGACCAGCTGGTTGAGGGCACAGGGGGCGCTCTTTGGAGCACCGCAGCAGCATCCATTGTATAGCGGCGTTATCACAGCTCAGCCCCGTTCTCTGCCTCTAGACCAGAGATTAGCAACCTCCAGCTGTTGTGTAACTACAACTCCCAGCATGCATACTCGCTCTGCTCTTCTAAGAACTCTAATAGAAATGAATGGAGCATGCTGGGAACTGAAGGTTGCTGATCCTCGGTCCAGGTCATGTGACCGATGAATGTGACAGTCCTAGGAAGAGTCCTGAGCACTCACCGCGGACTCTTCAGACAGCTGATCGGCAGGGGTGCAGGGAGTCGGACCCCCAGGAACAGATATGGATGAGCTGTCCTGAGGAGAGGTCATCAATATCAAAAACTCAAAAAGACCTCCCCCTGAGATACATTGTTGCCACTTATAAGGGCTCGTGCACACGACCGTTGTCGGCAAACAGCGGGTCTGCGATATACGGGCACCGGCCGTTTGTGCACAATCCGGAAGGTGCGGAATGGAGCGGAGGGAGGGAACCCCATGGCGGCACTACAGAGTACTTCCGTGGGTTTTCTGTCCGAGCCTCCACACCGCAAAAAAGTAGCACATGCATTATTTTTATTACATTATTACATTCAAGTGAATGGGTCCTGCATCCGCATACGGCGGCCCTGTGGTCGGTGCGTGTGCATTGCAGCACCGGCCTGGCCGGCACACGAGCCCTAAGTCGTAATCACTTCCCACTACTGCCATGCACTGCCGCGTTCTCCTACATCCTCCTGAATACTATCACAGTACATATGGCGCTAATATATATTATTGTGCTGTCTCTTTGCTCTCCTGTTACTTTATATGTCCGGTCCTTCATACAGACGTATTCACACACCGCGGCCAGCTATGGCGCTATATCAGATCCCTCAGGACGCAGCATCTTATCCCACACGCCGTCTGAATCCTATTTGTTTCATCTCGTTCTACATCTCAGAAGAGGTCAGAGCTCAGAGTGCCGCCTAATGTAGAGGTAGTGCCGCCTAATGCAGAGGTAGTGCCGCCTAATGCAGAGGTAGTGCCGCCTAATGTAGAGGTAGTGCCGCCTAATGTAGAGGTAGTGCCGCCTAATGCAGGTATGCGCTAATGTAGAGGTAGTGCCGCCTAATGTAGAGGTAGTGCCGCCTAATGCAGAGGTAGTGCCGCCTAATGTAGAGGTAGTGCCGCCTAATGCAGAGGTAGTGCCGCCTAATGCAGAAGTAGTGCCGCCTAATGCAGAGGTAGTGCCGCCTAATGCAGAGGTAGTGCCGCCTAATGTAGAGGTAGTGCCGCCTAATGCAGAAGTAGTGCCGCCTAATGCAGAGGTAGTGCCGCCTAATGCAGAGGTAGTGCCGCCTAATGTAGAGGTAGTGCCGCCTAATGTAGAGGTAGTGCCGCCTAATGCAGAGGTAGTGCCGCCTAATGCAGAGGTAGTGCCGCCTAATGCAGAAGTAGTGCCGCCTAATGCAGAGGTAGTGCCGCCTAATGCAGAGGTAGTGCCGCCTAATGCAGAGGTAGTGCCGCCTAATGTAGAGGTAGTGCCGCCTAATGCAGAGGTTAGTGCCGCTAATGCAGAGGTAGTGCCGCCTAACGTAGAGGTAGTGCCGCCTAACGCAGAAGGGTAGTGCCGCCTAATTGCAGAGGTAGTGCCGCCTAATGCAGAGGTAGTGCCGCCTAATGTAGAGGTAGTGCCGCCTAATGCAGAGGTAGTGCCGCCTAATGTAGAGGTAGTGCCGCCTAATGCAGAGGTAGTGCCGCCTAATGCAGAGGTAGTGCCGCCTAATGTAGAGGTAGTGCTGCCTGCGGTAAAGTGGGAAATACATCAGCGCAGAGCGGGTTTTATGGCGGGGGATTTGTTACAATGGACTCCAGGGTAGGTAATCCCCTGAGCGTCTGGAGCCCCGGCTGATACTCTGTAAACTGTCAGGATAGAGATGTCAGTTAGCCCTGCAGCTGATGGGCTCGTTACAATGTGTCAGCGCAGGGAAGTTCTCATGCAGCTCCTATGATCCCGACTGCGCATTTTATCTAAAAATAAGACAGGATTATTCATAAAGCCCAAAATCAATGCTGTCATTTGCTGTTATCTAAATAGGTGCATTCAATGTCAGTGCAGAAATCACATTCTTTGCCGGCAGCAGCTTCCACCGTCCTGAAGCTGAAGACATCGAGTCTGGAGCAAAGGACAATGAGCAAAACAGAAGATCTGACAAATGGTATAAAATGCTTATTTAAATGGACAAACTGCTGACAGCACTGGACAGGGGCCGGGGACAGCAGTGCAAATATATCATCTGGGGCAGTGTGAACATGAACTTGTATTCTGTAGGTTCTGCTCCTGCAAGTGCCGAGAAAGCGGAGCTTCACACTGAAGAAATTCTCTCACAGCTCCTCCACTATGAGTGACAGCTGTAGCAGCCAATCAGGAGGACACTATAGAGGTTACTCAGAGGAGGGGCTGGGAACCAGCTCACTGCATAGAGCACTGGCCGCTTACAGGAGCAAAACCTGGCAGAATAAAAGTTTATATTCACACTTCTCCAGAGCTGCACTCACTATTCTTCTGGTGCAGTCACTGTGTACATACATTACTTATCCTGTACTGATCCTAAGTTACATCCCGTATTATACTCCAGAGCTGCACTCACTATTCTGCTGGTGCAGTCACTGTGTACATACAATACTTATCCTGTACTGATCCTGAGTTACATCCTGTATTATACTCCAGAGCTGCACTCACTATTCTGCTGGTGCAGTCACTGTGTACATACATTACTTATCCTGTACTGATCCTGAGTTACATCCTGTATTATACTCCAGAGCTGCACTCACTATTCTGCTGGTGCAGTCACTGTGTACATACATTACTTATCCTGTACTGATCCTGAGTTATATCCTGTATTATACTCCAGAGCTGCACTCTCTATTCTGCTGGTGCAGTCACTGTGTACATACATTACTTATCCTGTACTGATCCTGAGTTATATCCTGTATTATACTCCAGAGCTGCACTCACTATTCAGCTGGTGCAGTCACTGTGTACATACATTACTTATCCTGTACTGATCCTGAGTTACATCCTGTATTATACTCCAGAGCTGCACTCACTATTCTGCTGGTGCAGTCACTGTGTACATACATTACTTATCCTGTACTCATCCTGAGATACATCTTGTATTATACTCCAGAGCTGCACTCACTATTCTGCTGGTGCAGTCACTGTGTACATACATTACTTATCCTGTACTGATCCTGAGTTACATCTTGTATTATACTCCAGAGCTGCACTCACTATTCTGCTGGTGCAGTCACTGTGTACATACATTACTTATCCTGTACTGATCCTGAGTTACATCCTGTATTATACTCCAGAGCTGCACTCACTATTCTGCTGGTGCAGTCACTGTGTACATACATTACTTATCCTGTATTGATCCTGAGTTACATCGTGTATTATACTCCAGAGCTGCACTCACTATTCTGCTGGTGCAGTCACTGTGTACATACATTACTTATCCTGTACTGATCCTGAGTTACATCCTGTTATACTCCAGAGCTGCATTCACTATTCTGCTGGTGCAGTCACTGTGTACATACATTACTTATCCTGTACTGATCCTAAGTTACATCCTATATTATACTCCAGAGCTGGACTCACTATTCTGCTGGTGCAGTCACTGTGTACATACATTACTTATCCTGTACTGATCCTAAGTTACATCCTATATTATACTCCAGAGCTGCACTCACTATTCTGCTGCTGCAGTCACTGTGTACATACATTACTTATCCTGAGTTACATCCTGTATTATACTCCAGAGCTGCACTCACTATTCTGCTGGTGCAGTCACTGTGTACATACATTACTTATCCTGTACTGATCCTGAGTTACATCCTGTATTATACTCCAGAGCTGCACTCACTATTCTGCTGGTGCAGTCACTGTGTACATACATTACTTATCCTGTACTGATCCTGAGTTACATCCTGTATTATACTCCAGAGCTGCGCTCACTATTCTGCTGGTGCAGTCACTGTGTACATACATTACTTATCCTGTACTGATACTGAGTTACATCCTGTATTATACTCCAGAGCTGCACTCACTACTCTAATGTACATGACTTTCTCTGCTTGTCTCTGGCATGGAAAGGGTGTATGAGTTACCACCGCGGCGCTGATATTGCCCCCCCCAGCGGCACGCAGCAATTCTCTGCGGTAATCCTGGGATCCGTCTGGCAGCTGCGCGGCGATCATCCAGTCCAGATGCAGAAATGTTATCTAATCAACTTCTATTACATTATGAGCCGTGCGCTGCCAAATATAACTGCGCTCATGTATGACCGGGACCACGGGCGGAACACGCTGCGCTCTGCACCTTCACGTGTCCCACAGAAAACCAGATCCGAGACGCCTCACGCGGGAAATATTCCAAATAAATTGTGCTGCTAATTAGCTGCTTCGTTTTACTGTTCCCTCGTGATTGCTGAAGTTTGCAATCAAAATTTTACATCCCCCTCTAAATCCAAATCAACTTTTGTCTCATTTTCCAATATTTCATAGTAAAAATCTCCACAAAGTATTCAGTATCAGCGCAGAATTATACTCCACTTACATCCAGAGCTGCATTCTGATAGCTGTTGTTACATCATGTTTTATGCTCCGTTTACATCCAGAGCAGATTTCACTATTTTGCTGCTTTATCATGTTACACTTAAATCACACCCAGAGCTGCAATCACTGCTCTGCTTTTACATAATACTTCCATCCAGAGCTGTACTTCCATATCAGTTACCATTCTGCTTTTGAATCACATTCCACACTCTACATGCATGCAGAGCTACATTCACGGTTCTGCTTTTACATCCGATCTTATACTCTGGTTACACCCAGAGCTACATTCCCATATCTGCTATTACATCATATCTGAAACTCTACATACATCCAGAGCTGCATTCACTATTCTGCTTTTACATCACATCTTACACTCTCCGTATATCCAGAGCTGCCTTGCCATCCAATATCTGCCATTACATCCAGAGCTGCATGCAATCTTCTGCTGCTACATCATGGCTTACACTCTACTCACATCCAGAGCTGCATTTACAATTCTGCTGCATCATGTCTTATATTCCAGTAACATCCAGAGCTGCATTACCCATTTATCCATTGACGTAAACTGACGAGAACCACAATTCGGTGAACAGCGTGACGTAAGAGTGCAGCACCGCCGGCTTATACGGCCCAACCAGAGCGCGCCGCTTCGCACTAGAAGGAGCTGCAGGTTAATTCTGCCCCTCAGAAGGAGTCAGCTTGCTGGCGCATAACTTCACCTCTTGCTCCTTCTCTACTGCTGTTACCTTCCCAGTGTATAGTGTCAGTCTTCACTGATGTTCTGACATTCTGTTCATGAACCAGGAAGCCCAGGATGAACAGAGCTCCAGTGACTGGAAAGGAGTAAAGTTCTATCCACAGTAATGTTGTGGTTGGGATTTTCAGGGACTCTTTAATTTAAAAGATGTTTTGTTTCCTGGAATAATATAAAGTATAAAAACTGCTGAGTGTGAACGGGCGTCGGTGCTGCGGGCGCAGAACATGAAAGGTTATAGACGGGTCTGCGCCATTTCTTCTCCACTTCAGGAGCGTCGCCCTTCCGCTGCTAACTCGCCCATCATCCGGCTGACAGATTCCGAGCGCCCTTAATAATGCAGAGGATTTTCTTTTAACGTGTCACGGCAGAAGTATCAATCCTGCCCTCGTGTCGCCGCTGACGCTGATTTTTCCTGACAGCGTTCCATTAAACCAATGAGTTCCCCCCTCCTGACGCTTCCTTAAATATTCCGCCGACTGATGGATTTCTGCCGGCGTCTTGTTTTCCTAGATTTTTTAACAGATTGCGGAGGACGCGCTTATATTTATGGGCAGGTGACGGAGGCGAAACCGGAAGAAAGACAGCGGTTCAAGTCACTTCCAGGTTTAAATGAAGAAGCCGCAGAGAAGGCGACGGACATCGAGGCAGACGTCAGAATAGTACGAAAAAAAACATAAATGAAAAAAGAAAAGGGTGAATTGTCTGATTTTATTTGACGTATTTTTATATATTTTATAGGAACAAACAGAACTGGAGGTAACGGCGCCCGGAATGAAGCAAAATAAAAACCGTTACAATGTATCTGTTCTGCTTTATGATTCATTTTGATTTATCTTTTTTGTTTTTACAAGAAAACAGCAAATAAAAGACAATGTTTGATAAAAAAAAAAAAATTTAAAAAGTGAGAAAACGTCACACGACATAATATTACTCCTATGACCACTGGGATTCTTGTGCTTTTATTTACCAATCTTTTCCGGTTTTTTGTAGGATGTGTTACAGTAAAGCAGCGGCAGCACAGGGATGTGTTCACACAGCGGAGACGCTACGGATTGTCCGGGCAGATTACTTCAGAAGATGTGAAGAGGGTAAGATTACACCAAACCTTATTCACACGGTGCAGAAAATATCTGGGTGGAATCGATGCCGAGCAGTTACTTTATGAGGCTGAGTTAAAGCGGATTTCACTCTCTGTAATGCATCGGATCGAGGTTAGTCAGCGCCTCCTGTAAACGTGCAGATGTGCGTCACAACGGCTGAAAAAACAAAATCAAACAATGCACCAGCGGCTGCAAACATACAATACACAGGATAATACTATATTCACTGCATAAACTTAACGTGAGGTAAGTAGAAAATATGTTTTGATCTTCTATTCCCGTCCACCACGACAAGGTGACCTCACTCTGGACAGGAATCATCTCTATGAAACCTCTCTGTGATCACAGTATATGTGCTGAGTACTTCAAGTACATTGTATATAGTGTATGCAGCATCAGCTCATATATTCTGTGTTTTTACTTTTATAGTTTCAGCCATGGCGACGCTCACCTGAGCATTTCCTTCATTTTGCAGGAGGTGCTGACTGAGGCCTGCTTCACACTAACATTTCTATCTCAATACCAGAGAAAAACACTTGGAGACAAAATGTAACTGAACAAAATGGAGGCTCCAAAATGCATTCCGATGTCATACAGTGCATGCCGCAGTTTTCTTTCCGTCCTGGGATGCGGAACAAAATGTATCCGGCATGACCCACAATGCAAGTCAATGGGAAGGATCCGCTTAACTCTGACACTATCTGACAGAGTAGAAAACGGATTCGTCCCCCATTGACTTTCAGTGGAGTTCATGACGGATCCGTCTTGGTTATGTTACAGATAATACAACCGGATCCATTCATAACAGATGCAGACGGTTGTATTATCAATAACGGAAGCGTTTTTGCTGAACCCTGCCGGATCCAGCAATAACGCTAGTGTGAAAGTAGTCTAAGCCCTGGTTCACACGGTCAGTATTTATAAGCCAAAACCAGAAGCAGAACCTGCAGAGAGAAGGTAAAATAGAAATATTTCTGCCTCTTCTGTGTTTTGGACCCACTCCTGGTTTTGGCTTACAAATACTGATACAAACATACTGACCAAATACTGACCATGTGAAAGCGGCCTAAGTTTGCCTTCTGTCTTTGCAGTATGGATTTGGAGTGGTGCCTGCTAATTAAAGATACCTATGCATGAGGCGATGATCGGTACGATTCAGCGACGAACGCGACGTTTCTTGGACTGAACAATGACCATTGTTTGTAAAGCGGACTGTTACATTGTGTTCTGGACTAATTAATCGTCTGTAATCATACGAGCAGCGAGCGATTCCTGTTTACACGTATGAAATCCGTAACATCCAATGGTGATTTTTGTTGCCACACAGAAGATCGAAACAATGAGAAATCTAACGATTGTCGCTCTATCGCTCATTGCTTTTACACCGCTCAATAATTGCGCAGTTTTGCACGACTTTAGGATAATTTACATGATAATCGGCTCCTGTAACGGTGCCTGCACCCATCCCTGCCACAGGCGGTTTTTAATTCGTGCAGGGTGGAGCTGTCGTCCGCTGCCCATCAATTTACTTGATGCTGCCGGCACAGGGAGAGGAGGCACGTAGAGCAGTCAGTATACCCGGAGGGGCGTCACCCTGAATAAAAGGGGTTATCCAATATCATACAACAGCCCCCCCCATGTGCCCGGCCCCTCATAGGGAATATACTTACCCCGCTCCCTGCAACGCTCCTGTTCTTCCTGCTCATGTGTGTACAGGGAAAAGCAGCAGCACAGGGAGCGGGGTAAGTATATTCTGTGTGAGGGGCCAGGCTGCTGTATGATATCGGATAACCCCTGTTCAGATGGAACAGAGAGAAGTATCCCAGAGCAGGGTCCCATCCAGAATGAGGTCACCTTGGCGTCGTGGACGGGAAAAGATGACTTTGATCAAAAAATATTTGCTAAATACCTGAAACTCAATTGAAATATTGAAAGAACACATTTTCCAGGGATTAGTTGTGAATTTTGCCACACAACATTTTTTCTGCGCAATTTACATCCTTGGTGGACAAACCCAAAAATTTTGGGGTGGAAAATGAAGCAGCGTTACCAGTACATCAATGTCAGCTTTCCAGACATGGGCCTGACCCGTAGTTCTGAGGCTCTGGTGCTATAGTTCAGCATATGACACAATATATTCTATATGTTATATCTGATGACACGCAGGACGTGACTGCACCGGCGAGCACACGGCAGGGCACGTCAGCAGGTCTATGTTCACTGTATTTTAGCCTTTTACATTTTTGTTTTTCCCCTGTTTGTGTTTCATCTTTCAGGATCCTCTGAGCTGGAAACACGTTGACAGGAGAGTTAACACACAGTTTCTGCATCTGAGTTACAGTAGCTGAAGAAATACTTAGCGCTGTTTGATATTTCACAGGGGAAAGCAAGAAAGCAATTACTAAATCATGCATGGTAGCGCCGAATTTCTACAAAAAGCAAAGTGAGGAATTTAATCTGTGTACGCAGGCAGCTGAGAGAGCGCGCGCCGTGTTAAATACCATGCTACATGGCAGGTCTTTGACTGCGTTTATTTAATACTGTATGATAGCTAAAAGCCTAGAAAATAACTAAATGTCACATCCCAGCAAGTAAATGAACTCTTAAAGCAGCAGTAATCCGCTAACTGCTGAGCGACGAGGAAAAGAAAGGCACGGAAAATGTAACAGCCACAGATCAGGCGACATTCATGTCTCAATTGGAGAGTTTATTAGAAGACTGTTCATATATCCCATCAACTATAATACTGCTCCTATGTTCAAGAATATAACTACTATAATACTGCTCCTATGTACAGGAATATAACTACTATAATACTGCTCCTATATACAAGAATATAACTACTATAATACTGCTCCTATATACAAGAATATAACTATTATAATACTGCCTCCTATGTACAAGAATATAACTACTATAATACTGCTCCTATGTACAAGAATATAACTACTATAATACTGCTCCTATGTACAAGAATATAATTACTATAATACTGCCTCCTATGTACAAGAATATAACTACTATAATACTGCTCCTATGTACAAGAATATAACACTATAATACTGCTCCTATGTACAAGAATATACTACTATAATACTGCTCCTATGTACAAGAATATAACTACTATAATACTGCTCCTATGTACAGAATATAACTACTATAATACTGCTCCTATATACAAGAATATAACTACTATAATACTGTCTCCTATGTACAAGAATATAACTACTATAATACTGCTTCTATGTACAAGAATATAACTACTATAATACTGCTCCTATGTACAAGAATATAACTATTATAATACTGCCTCCTATGTACAAGAATATAACTACTATATACTGCTTCTATGTACAAGAATATAACTACTATAATACTGCTCCTATGTACAAGAATATAACTACTATAATACTGCCTCCTATGTACAAGAATATAACTACTATAATACTGCTCCTATGTACAAGAATATAACTGCTATAATACTGCTCCTATGTACAAGAATATAACTACTATAATATTGCTCCTATGTACAAGAATACAACTGCTATAATACTGCTCCTATGTACAAGAATATAACTACTATAATACTGCTCCTATGTACAATAATACAACTACTATAATACTGCTCCTATGTACAAGAATATAACTACTATAATACTGCTCCTATGTACAAGAATATAACTACTATAATACTGCTCCTATGTACAAGAATATAACTACTATAATACTGCCCCTATGTACAAGAATATAACTACTATAATACTGCCTCCTATGTACAGGAATATAACTACTATAATACTGCTCCTATGTACAAGAATATAACTACTATAATACTGCTCCTATGTTCAGGAATATAACTACTATAATACTGCTCCTATGTACAAGAATATAACTACTATAATACTGCTCCTATGTACAAGAATATAACTACTATAATACTGCTCCTATGTACAAGAATATAACTACTATAATACTGCTCCTATGTTCAGGAATATAACTACTATAATACTGCTCCTATGTACAAGAATATAACTACTATAATACTGCTCCTATGTACAAGAATATAACTACTATAATACTGCTCCTAGTACAAGAATATAACTACATAATACTGCTCCTATGTTCAGGAATATAACTACTATAATACTGCTCCTATATACAAGAATATAACTACTATAATACTGCTCCTATGTACAAGAATATAACTACTATAATACTGCCCCTATGTACAGGAATATAACTACTATAATACTGCTCCTATATACAAGAATATAACTACTATAATACTGCTCCTATGTACAAGAATATAACTACTATAATACTGCTCCTATGTACAAGAATATAACTACTATAATCAGGGGCGGACACAGACAGCAGAGGGCCCTTGTGCAAGGAATGTGTTTGGGCCCCCCCCCCCCCGCCGTTCCCAAACCAAATTCTCAACCTAACCTATGGTGTCCTAACATTACATACAGCAATACAAAACATACAGGGTAAGGCTACTTTCACACCTGCAGCACTACGCTCCGGCCACCTGATTTGGCAGAGAATGCAAGAAATTGGCTGGACACAGACTCAGTCATGCAGAGGTTTGTGTCCTGCTGATTCTCTGCATTTTTGCCAGATTGTGGCCGGATCTCTGCCTGACCCCATTATAGTTAATGGGGCCGCCGGGCATTCTGTCTGCATCCAGCAGTGCCAGAGCCGGTGAATTCCAGAAGGCTGTTCTCTGCTGGACCAGCCTGCCAGAATCACCAACTCAGATGTGAAAGTAGCCTAATACAGGTCCACATACCTCCTACATCCGGTGACGTCTTCTTAGATGTAGATGTTCTCTTTCCTCATCTTTTCCTTTCAGACCAGACCGCCATGATGATTTCTTCCAGCCATCTCTTCTCTCTGTGGAGTTTGACAAATAGACATCTTAGATTCCTACTTTTCTATCATTCTTCCACCTTCTTGAACTCCTCATCCTGCCACCCCCCAATACTGTGCCCGCTGTGCTCCCCAAAACTATACTGCAGAAACAGTCCCCCTCAAATACTACCGCCTTCAGTAATTAAAATAACTGCACCCAGGAAAGTGTCCCTGACACTAAATTATAACCAAAATGTTCCCCAAAAATAACTGTGCTAAGCTGATAGTAATAGTCCCAACAATAGAAATAATTAGTGCCCCCGGCCAGCCAATGTCCCCATAGTGCCCTCATAATGTGCCAATGCCCCCTACTATGTACCCAAAAAACCCTCTTAGTGCCCCTATACAATGACCCCAATAGTGCTCCTCTCCCCCCCCTTCTCCATAGTGCCCCCATGTCTGCCAGAATATAAGATAGGGCCCCCATAGTGATCCTCGCCCTCCATAGTGCCAGTATATATATAGGGCCCCCCATAGTCGTCCTCCTCCTCCAGAGTGCCCCCCATAATGCTCCCCCTCCATAGTGGCCCCCCATAGTGCTCCTCCTCCATAGTGGCCCCCCATAGTGCTCCTCCTCCATAGTGGCCCCCCATAGTGCTCCTCCTCCATAGTAGCCCCCCATAATGCTCCTCCTCCATAGTGGCCCCCCATAGTGCTCCTCCCCCATAGTGCTCCCCCTCCATAGTGGCCCCCCATAGTGCTCCTCCCCCATAGTGCTCCCCCTCCATAGTGGCCCCCCATAGTGCTCCCCCTCCATAGTGGCCCCCCATAGTGCTCCTCCTCCATAGTAGCCCCCATAGTGTTCCTTCTCCATAGTGGCCCCCCATAGTGCTCCCCCTCCATAGTGGCCCCCCATAGTGCTCCCCCTCCATAGTGGCCCCCATAGTGCTCCCCTCCATAGTGCTCCTCCTCCATAGTGGCCCCCCATAGTGCTCCTCCTCCATAGTAGCCCCCATAGTGTTCCTCCTCCATAGTAGCCCCCATAGTGTTCCTTCTCCATAGTAGCCCCCATAGTGTTCCTTCTCCATAGTAGCCCCCATAGTGTTCCTCCTCCATAGTAGCCCCCATAGTGTTCCTTCTCCATAGTAGCCCCCATAGTGTTCCTTCTCCATAGTAGCCCCCATAGTGTTCCTCCTCCATAGTAGCCCCCATAGTGTTCCTTCTCCATAGTGGCCCCCCATAGTGCTCCCCCTCCATAGTGGCCCCCCATAGTGCTCCTCCTCCATAGTAGCCCCCATAGTGTTCCTTCTCCATAGTGGCCCCCCATAGTGCTCCTCCTCCATAGTGGCCCCCCATAGTGCTCCTCCTCCATAGTAGCCCCCATAGTTTTCCTTCTCCATAGTGGCCCCCCATAGTGCTCCTCCTCCATAGTGGCCCCCCATAGTGCTCCTCCTCCATAGTGGCCCCCCATAGTGCTCCTCCTCCATAGTAGCCCCCATAGTGTTCCTTCTCCATAGTGGCCCCCCATAGTGCTCCTCCTCCATAGTGGCCCCCATAGTGCTCCTCCTCCATAGTAGCCCCCATAGTTTTCCTTCTCCATAGTGGCCCCCCATAGTGCTCCTCCTCCATAGTGGCCCCCATAGTGTTCCTTCTCCATTGTGCTCCCCCTCCAAAGTAGCCCCCATAGTGCCTCTCCTCCATAGTGCTCCTCCCCCATAGTGCCCCCACTGAGTGCCAACTTAAATAAAAAAAAATTAACAGTCATACTTACCTCCTTGCCTCTGTCAGCGACGCGATGCAGGCCTCTTCCGGCCTGTGTCCCGCGCTGTACGGCTCAGGCGGCGCGATGACGTCATCGCGCCGCCTGTGCCGGCCTCTGATAGGCTACAGGCCTAGTGCCTGCAGCCTATCAGAGTAACGGGAAGGGACACGCCTCTCCCTCCCTTGCCCCGCATTATCCATCTGTATCGCCGTCCTAAGGACGGCGATACAGATGAATATAGAGATGAGCGCTTCCAAAATGGAAGCGCTCATCTCTACCTGCCGCCGGGAAGAAAAGGGCCCCCCTCCGGTCCCGGGCCCCGGTGGCAGCCGAACCGGCTGCACCGCGGTATGTCCGCCCCTGACTATAATACTGCTCCTATGTACAAGAGTATAACTACTATAATACTGCTCCTATGTACAAGAATATAACTACTATAATACTGCTCCTATGTACAAGAATATAACTACTATAATACTGCTCCTATGTACAAGAATATAAACTACTATAAATACTGCTCCTATGTACAAGAATATAACTACTATAATACTGCTCCTATGTACAAGAATATAACTACTATAATACTGCTCCTATGTACAAGAATATAACTACTATAATACTGCTCCTATGTACAAGAATATAACTACTATAATACTGCTCCTATGTACAAGAATATAACTACTATAATACTGCTCCTATGTACAAGAATATAACTACTATAATACTGCCTCCTATGTACAAGAATATAACTACTATAATACTGCTCCTATGTACAAGAATATAACTACTATAATACTGCTCCTATGTACAAGAATATAACTACTATAATACTGCTCCTATGTACAAGAATATAACTACTATAATACTGCTCCTATGTACAAGAATATAACTACTATAATACTGCTCCTATGTACAAGAATATAACTACTATAATACTGCTCCTATGGTACAAGAATATAACTATATAATACTGCTCCTATGTACAAGAATATAACTACTATAATACTGCCTCCTATGTACAAGAAAATACTACTATAATACTGCTCCTATGTACAAGAATATAACTACTATAAATACTGCTCCTATGTACAAGAATATAACTACTATAATACCTGCTCCTATGTACAAGAATATAACTACTATAATACTGCTCCTATGTACAAGAATATAACTACTATAATACTGCTCCTATGTACAAGAATATAACTACTATAATACCGCTCCTATGTACAAGAATATAACTACTATAATACCGCTCCTATGTACAAGAATATAACTACTATAATACTGCTCCCTATGTACAAGAATATAACTACTATAATACTGCTCCTATGTACAAGAATATAACTACTATAATACTGCCTCCTATGTACAAGAATATAAACTACTATAATACTGCTCCTATGTACAAGGAATATAACTACTATAATACTGCTCCTATGTACAAGAATATAACTACTATAATACTGCTCCTATGTACAAGAATATTAACTACTATAATACTGCTCCTATGTACAAGAATAATAACTACTATAATACTGCTTCCCTATGTACAAGAATATAACTACTATAATACTGCTCCTATGTACAAGAATATAACTACTATAATACTGCTCCTATGTACAAGAATATAACTACTATAATACTGCTCCTATGTACAAGAATATAACTACCTATAATACTGCTCCTATACAGAATAACTACTAATACTGTCCTATGTACAAGAATATAACTACTATAATACTGCTCCTATGTACAAGAATATAACTACTATAATACTGCTCCTATGTACAAGAATATAACTACTATAATACTGCTCCTATGTACAAGAATATAACTACTATAATACTGCTCCTATGTACAAGAATATAACTACTATAATACTGCCTCCTATGTACAAGAATATAACTCTATATAATACAGCTCCTATGTACAAGAATATAGCTACTATAATACTGCTCCTATGTATAAGAATATAACTACGTATAATACTGCTCCTATGTACAAGAATATAACTACTATAATACTGCTCCTATGTACAAGAATATAACTACTATAATACTGCTCCTATGTACAAGAATATAACTACTATAATACTGCTCCTATGTACAAGAATATAACTACTATAATACTGCTCCTATGTACAAGAATATAACTACTATAATACTGCTCCTATGTACAAGAATATAACTACTATAATACTGCCTCCTATGTACAAGAAATATAACTACTATAATACTGCTCCTATGTACAAGAATATAACTACTATAATACTGCCTCCTATGTACAAGAATATAACTACTATAAATACTGCTCCTATGTACAAGAATATAACTACTATAATACTGCTCCTATGTACAAGAATATAACTACTATAATACTGCTCCTATGTACAAGAATATAACTACTATAATACTGCTCCTATGTACAAGAATATAACTACTATAATACTGCTCCTATGTACAAGAATATAACTACTATAATACTGCTCCTATGTACAAGAATATAACTACTATAATACTGCTCCTATGTACAAGAATATAACTACTATAATACTGCTCCTATGTACAAGAATATAACTACTATATAATACTGCTCCTATGTACAAGAATATAAACTACTATAATACTGCTCCTATGTACAAGAATATAACTACTATAATACTGCTCCTATGTACAAGAATATAACTACTATAATACTGCTCCTATGTACAAGAATATAACTACTATAAATACTGCTCCTATGTACAAGAATATAACTACTATAATACTGCTCCTATGTACAAGAATATAACTACTATAATACTGCCTCCTATGTACAAGAAATATACTACTATAATACTGCTCCTATGTACAAGAATATAACTACTATAATACTGCTCCTATGTACAAAGAATATAACTACTATAATACTGCTCCTATGTACAAGAATATAACTACTATAATTACTGCTCCTATGTACAAGAATATAACTACTATAATACTGCTCCTATGTACAAGAATATAACTACTATAATACTGCTCCTATGTACAAGAATATAACTACTATAATACTGCTCCTATGTACAAGAATATAACTACTATAATACTGCTCCTATGTACAAGAATATACTACTATATACTGCTCCTATGTACAAGAATATTAACTACTATAATACTGCTCCTATGTACAAGAATATAAACTACTAATAATACTGCTCCTATGTACAAGAATATAACTACTATATACTGCTCCTATGTACAAGAATATAACTACTAATACTGCTCCTATGTACAAGAATATAACTACTATAATACTGCTCCTATGTACAAGAATATAACTACTATAATACTGCTCCTATGTACAAGAATATAACTTACTATAATACTGCCTCCTATGTACAAGAATATAACTACTATAATACTGCTCCTATGTACAAGAATATAACTACTATAATACTGCTCCTATGTACAAGAATATAACTACTATAATACTGCTCCTATGTACAAGAAATACTACTATATACTGCTCTATGTACAAGAATTATAACTACTATAATACTGCTCCTATGTACAAGAATATAACTACTATAATACTGCTCCTATGTACAAGAATATAACTACTATAATACTGCTCCTATGTAACAAGAATTGACTACTATAATACTGCTCCTATGTACAAGAATATAACTACTATAATACTGCTCCTATGTACAAGAATATAACTACTATAATACTTACTCCTATGTACAAGAATATAACTACTATAATACTGCTCCTATGTACAAGAATATAACTACTACTATAAATACTGCTCCTATGTACAAGAATATAACTCTATAATACTCTCCTATGTACAAGAATATAACTACTATAAACTGCTCCTATGTACAAGAATATAACTACTATAATACTGCTCCTATGTACAGAAATATAACTACTATAATACTGCTCCTATGGTACAAGAATATAACTACTATAATACAGGAATTTAACTACTATATACTGCCTCCTATGTACAAGAATATAACTACTATAATACTGCTCCTATGTACAAGAATATAACTACTATAATACTGCTCCTATGTACAAGAATATAACTACTATAATACTGCTCCTATGTACAAGAATATAACTACTATAATATTGCTCCTATGTACAAGAATATAACTACTATAATACTGCTCCTATGTACAATAATATAACTACTATAATACTGCTCCTCTGGATTTCAGTAGGTAAAGTACTCACACGGTGTGTAGTTTGTGCCTCCAGTACCCACTGCACACACGTCGTCTTTTTCTCGCTCTGCTCAGTGTGAACAGTCTGTACAAGTTCCTGTATTTTCCACTGACATTAATCATTGATACGTCAGTTTCCTGTTACTGCGCAGGCGCTACGGGGGTTGCGTTATCGGCACCGCGTGAAGCAGGAGATGAGTCTCGGTCACACACGACTTTCCTGCGGATACGCTCAGTGACAATTAGTCTGCGCAGGGAAATTCTGTTTGGCAGCAGGACGATCAGCTGTGGACGTTGCAGCTCCAGATCCGTGCGCACGCGGCGAGCAGGTGTGCGTCTTCATGGCGTTCCACTCCCGTACTGAGGCCGCGTCTCCTGCCAATGATCCGTGAAGCTCCGGCTGGCAGAGACTTCAGGCGCCGCTCGTCTCCTCCAAGATTTCTAATCTGGAAGGTGCGGAGCGCAGGGCGAGCGTTTGGAGCTGGTGAGCGGCAGAATTCAAGGATTTCTACGGTTTTAAGCTTCTTCCAGCGGCGATCAGGTCGCTTCATAATACAAGCACGCAAAACTGCGTTGTCCTGCGGTACCCTGCGGGTCCATCATCATGTGCAGGATACAGGCAGCAGCACGAGGTACAGGAGGAGCCCCATTATCTGCAGGGGATACGGAGGAACCCCCTCATTCTGCAGGGCCACATGATTTCAGTGGATGACTAGATGGTGGCCCCTGAGCTGCTACTGACCTAATACTTCATAGAGCTGAGGGTTTGCTACAATTGCAGCAGGACTGCAGACGGATACAATGAATCAGCGCAGATGAAATGTTACCAGTTGTCGTCTCCCACATCTAGATGTAAATCAGAGTGTTGCCATTCAGTGACAGCCAGCAGAGATCCTGAGATTGGCAATCAATGTAGGAATAAATCACATGACCCCACAATTTCACGTTTACGACTGGTCACATGACACATCTCCGATAAGCGGCGGTATCGGAGCGGGATGGCGATTCTCCTCTATGTGAGACCTTCACGTCTTGGTGTAGTGAGATTCTGGATCATCCTGCAGTTCTGTTCCGGACAATTAGATGCCGGATTATTCGACTTTTCCTGCGATACGTCCTGGATAGAAGTTCTGGCAGCGTCTTCCGGCGCCACGACCCGATCCTCACTTTTCGCGAGCGTCTTTGGTTGATGAACTTTTGTTCTTATCATTTTTCTAGAAGATAAAAAACACAAATCACGTAAAGAAGTGAAATCTCTCGTCTCCTTCACGTCCCGGAGACTGACGGCGACAAACCGCCAAGATCAGCGGCTTCCAAGGGCGGCGCCACCTGATCCGGCCAATGGTACGGGAGAGACGTGGCGCTGGGTGACAGACCTCCGGGTGATTGAGGGGAGACATAAAATGGAAATGAGCTCGTTTCCGATCGCTTAATTGTAACGATTCAACGAGCGAAGCGAAGAATTTACCGTCTCCAGTTTTCTCTAAAAAGCAATCAGTGGAAAAGACGACGTCAGTGATTTATCGGAAGTGTCTCCGTCACCGCGCGCCATTCATTAACCGCCCGAGACAGACGCAAGATGGATGGACGACAGCTACAAGATGACTTACTGTAATGCCCCAATAATCCAGAACCCGCTAATCCGCAGTCGTGGACCCGGCGCTGGATTATCAGGGGGCGCCAAATACACCGGAAGTATATCCCCATCATCACCCCAGGACTGCAGGACTGTGACTAGGCAGAAGTGGGTGGGGCTGTGACAACTATATTTATAAATAAAGCAATAGTGGGCGGGGCGGGGCCAGGATAACGATTAATCCGGTAGGTAATGTCCAGAGAAGGCGCCAGTAAGATCCAGGACGCACCAGTAGGATCTGTGAGATCCAGTAAGACCCATAAGATCCAGGAAGCACCAGTTAGATCCGTGAGATCCAGGAAGTGCCAGTAATATCCGTAAGATCCAGAAAGTGCCAGTTAGATCCGTGAGATCCAGGAAGTGCCAGTAAGATCCGTAAGATCCAGAAAGTGCCAGTTAGATCCATGATATCCAGTAAGCGCCAGTAAGATCTTTAAGAGCTAGAAAGTGCAGGTAGGATCTGTGAGATCCAGAAAGCGTCAGTAAGATCCATAAGATCCAGGAAGCGCCAGTAGGATCTATGAGATTCAGAAAGTGCCAGTTAGATCCGAGAGATCCAGGAAGCACCAGCAGGATCTGTGAGCGCCAGTAAGATCTGTAAGATCCAGAAAGCGCCAGTAGAATCTTTGAGATCCAGAAAGCGCAAATAGGAGCCATAAGATCCATAAAGCATCGGTAAGATCCCTGAGATCCAGAAATCGCTGGTAAGATCCGTAATATCCAGAAATCGCTGGTAAGATCCCTAAGATCCAGTAAGCACCAGATGTCTGCAACATTGTACAGATATTTCTACAAAACAACTGTGGAGAGACTCTGATCTCGCTCTTCTCGGCTGGGCGCGGTGCAGCTAAGTTACGGAGTGCGCAGATTTGCGAGTTCTGATTCCCACTGGAATCACTGAGCCATTAATTCCCGGCAGTTCTGCACCGCCGTAACTTTACTGACGGATTACACGGTGGAGAGCGCGGCGGCGGCAGCACACACTCATTTCCTAAAACAATAAAACACAGAATTTCTCATTCGGAGCTGAATGGAGCGCGAGCGGCGAGACGTTCTTCATGCTTCATATCTAGATGCGGAGTCACGCTCCAGCCATTATCTCCCGTACTCCGCGCGGCCCCCGACTCGCGGATCCAACGCCTTTTATTCTGCTTTTCTATCAATTCTTTGATTTTCTTTGTTTCCAAATCTGTAGGAAGAAAATAAGGAAATAAACATGGAGTAGTTTAAGCTTTTATTATTTCACCGTCTCGTCGCTTGCGGGAGTCATTCAGCTGCTCGCGGGTCACATGAAGAGAATGTCGCCACGGTGACGAGACGAGTTATTCGCTTGTTTTTTTGTTACTCCTTAGAAATAAACAGCCGGTAACGGCGGAGTTCAATCTCTGCTAAATGAGATGCCGCGTACAAAGGGGTCAATTTGCCGCAGACAAGACGAGCGGGCGCTGCTGCTGTGATTAAAGTTACTGACCCCCAGAGAGAGTGGCCCCAGGGGGCGCAGCAGCCACATCCTCAAGAACATATGAATGGTAGATCCGTAGATACAATGTTTCACAGCAGATAATGTAACTGACACATTGTATCCGTCTTTAGCAAAGTTATGGTAAGTTTCAAGTACATGATAACAGGGAGGAGGGGGACGCAGCTGCAGATTGCTCTCTGTATATGAGCCTGGGGGACACAGCTGCAGCTTCTCTCTCTATCTGAGACTGAGGGACACAGCTTCAGGTTCTTGCTCTCTAAACTTGGGGGGCAAAGCTGCAGCTTCTCTCTCTATCTGAGCCTGGGGGGCACAGGTGCAGATTCTCTCTCTCTTTGAGCCTGGGGACACAGCTGCAGCTTCTCTCTCTCTAAGCCTGGGGACACAGCTGCAGCTTCTCTCTCTCTGAGCCTGGGGACACAGCTGCAGCTTCTCTCTCTCTCTCTCTGAGCCTGGGTGACACAGCTGCAGCATCTTTCTCTATCTGAGCCTGGGAGCACAGCTTCAGGTTCTTGCTCTCTAAACCTGAGGGATACAGCTGCAGCTTCTCTCTCTCTCTGAGCTTGGAGGATGCAGCTGCAGCTTCTCTCTCTCTCTCTGAGCCTGGGGACGCAGCTGCAGCTTCTCTCTCTCTGAGCCTGGGGACGCAGTTTCTCTCTCTGAGCCTGGGGACAGAGCTGCAGCTTCTCTCTCTCTGTCTGAGCCTGGGGACACAGCTGCAGCTTCTCTCTCTCTCTGAGCCTGGGGGACACAGCTGCAGCTTCTCTCTCTCTCTGAGCCTGGGGATGCAGTTGCAGTTTCTGTCTCTCTGAGCCTGGGGACACAGCTGCAGCTTCTCTCTCTCTGAGCCTGGGGACACAGCTGCAGCTTCTCTCTCTGAGCCTGGGGACACAGCTGCAGATTCTCCTCTGTGAGCCTGGGGGACACAGCTGCAGCTTCTCTCTCTCTCTGAGCCTGGGGACACAGCTGCAGCTTCTCTCTCTCTCTGAGCCTGGGGGACACAGCTTGCAGCTTCTCTCTCTCTGAGCCTGGGGACACAGCTGCAGCTTCTCTCTCTCTCTGAGCCTGGGGGACACAGCTGCAGCTTCTCTCTCTCTCTGAGCCTGGGGACACAGCTGCAGCTTCTCTTCTCTCTGAGCCTGGGGACACAGCTGCAGCTTCTCTCTCTCTCTGAGCCTGGGGGACACAGCTGCAGCTTCTCTCTCTCTGAGCCTGGGGACACAGCTGCAGCTTCTCTCTCTCTGAGCCTGGGGGACACAGCTGCAGCTTCTCTCTGAGCCTGGGGGATGCAGCTTCTCTCTCTTTCTAAAGCCTTATTCACACGTCAGTGTTATGGTCAGTGATTTCCATCAGTGATTGTAAACCAAAACCAGGATTGGAGCCTCCACAGACATAAGGTATAAGAGAAGGAACTGCCCCTGTTCTGTGTTTAGAGACGCTCCTGGTTTTGGCTCAAAATCACTGAAGGAAATCACTGAACGAATACTGATGTGTGAATGAGGCCTAAGGCCTAAATCAAACATCTGTGGAGCACGATCTGTGAAAACCCAGACTGTGCTCCTTCTGAGGGCAAGAGCGCACGGAGTCATTGGTTGCTATGACGCAGTGCGTTTTTTGAGGCCGCCGCTGTACAGTGATACACTCGATACAAGACCTGCGCAGGAATCGATCAAAACCACACGGAACGATCGGCTCCTTTAAGAGCAGCTCCACCTAATGTCACGGGCAGCAGCGGGCTCAGTTATATCGCGGACAGCTCGCTGCCCGAGGCGCCTGTCAGGTAAGTTCCAGTAAATGAGGGATTTCATGCAGATCGCGGGGATGTCTCCGTGGGGCCCGGGGCCTCAGCTGGAAGCCTCTCCACATAATAGATTACGAGAGCGACGGGAGACGCCATATCGGTCACAGGTTTCCATTTCTGGAACCAAACAAAGGTCACCTTGTAGTCGCCTCATCGCGGCACAAACGACGGATGCCATCAAGACGCAGAAGAACAAGCGGCTGAGGCGGGAGAAAGAGAAATTCTGTGCACATATATACATTGTAATATATACTTATATTAGTGAGAGTCAGTCCAGTAGATACATTGTAACAAACCCTCAGCATAAAGAGTCCAGAGCTCCCTATATGACTATACACATCCCTGTATATACTGATGAAGGGTTATATACAATCTGTATACACTGTACTATATACTTATATTAGTGAGAGTCAGTCCAGTAGATACATTGTAACAAACCCTCAGCACAAGGCAGGGCTTCTATGTCCAGAGCTCCCTATATCACTATACATATCTTGTATATACTGATGAGGGGTTATATACAATCCGTATACATTATAATATATACTTATATTAGTGAGAGTCAGTCCAGATACATTGTAACAAACCCTCAACAGACAGAACTGCTGAGTCAGGACAGATTTTCTGATTATAATTGTATATAATATCTCCATTCACTGACAGTAAGCAGAGATCTGGAAAATGGTGAAGAATTAAAACACAAACTGAATTAGAAAGTTACAGAAGGTTCCATGATGCCATGACCCAAACAATGAAGGGAATCCTTGAATTACTGAAGTGGATCCGTAAACAGCAGGTGATGCTCGCCGGCCGCACCTCTACGCGCTGTTACGGCCACTTACCTGCGTTAGAGTTGAGTTCTTCGTTCTCAGACTCCGTCCCGTTCTGGCTGCCGCTCCCGTGAAGGCTGCTTATCGCCATCAGCTTCATCTTCTGGAGTTTCATGGCCTCGGCCATTGCTGCTGCCGTGAGCCCTGAGGGAAGAGAGGAAACAGTCATCAGGCAGGGGGTCTCATCATCTGCACCGCAGGAGCGACTACTGCACAGTAGCGGCTGACTGCAGCTCTGGATGTGACTGGAGGAGTGCTCGGGGCGCTGACGATGAAGAAGGTTCTAAACAATTTCCCTTTAAGATCCAGAATTCTCCAGCAAATACACAGTTGCCGGTCCTGATTTCTGCTGGACCGTCCTGAGGACAATGACACAGAGAATGGGGCAGGTCAGGGACAGGTCAGAGGCGGGAGAAGGTCAGGGAGAAGGTCAGGGACAGGTCAGAGGCGGGAGAAGGTCAGGGACAGGTCAGAGGCGGGAGAAGGTCAGGGACAGGTCAGAGGCGGGAGAAGGTCAGGGGCGGGAGAAGGTCAGGGACAGGTCAAAGGCAGGAGAAGGTCAGGGACAGGTCAGAGGCGGGAGAAGGTCAGGGACAGGTCAGAGGCGGGAGAAGGTCAGGGACAGGTCAGAGGTGGGAGAAGGTCAGGGGCGGGAGAAGGTCAGGGAAAGGTCAAAGGCAGGAGAAGGTCAGGGACAGGTCAGAGGCGGGAGAAGGTCTGGGACAGGTCAGAGGCGGGAGAAGGTCAGGGGCATTTTTGGCGGCACTTCCCGCAATTTGGTTCTGAAACGTTGGTAAAAATGGAAAGTCGGCGGTCGTCCTCATCTCTTTATGAAGAAAGAAATTGTATCAGTCCCTGGGAAAGTCGGGGGACAACCCGGGCGTCCCTACATTGCGGCTGACAACGGTGTAATTTCCCTGAGCTCAGATCTGTACACCAGGCCCGGCGACTCTGCGGTACAGGAGAAGGGGAAGAATTTCGTCTTTCCGGAAGACTCCGTACTTTGGAGTTTTTAAGCGCGATTTATTTCAATGGTTTCTATTTCAGCACTTTCCACCATTTCTATGGTAGTTTCAGAGACAGTGAAGACCAGCGCTGGCCCCCACCCATCGAATAGTTATCCCCCCATCCTTAATATAACCGGAGGACCCCTTTAATATAACTGGTAAAAACAAAAAAATCTACAAAAAAACCGTATGTGAATCCGGCTCCACATCTTTACTAATCGCCCCAGCTCCACAGATATCTCAAAAAGCAGATTCTACGTCTCCAGAACCTCGTCAACCAATTCTCGCCGCTCAGAGGTTTTGGGAAAGCTGGGTGACATCCTGCGCAGAGGCCGAGCCCAGATCTTCCTGCACAGGTCTAGATAAGGTCATTCAGGAGCCCGGGAAAGCTGGGTGACTTCCCCCAGGATATAGGAGGTGAGTAGAACGGATGATTCACTGTTTCCTTATGTTTCATTTTTGTTTCTCTTTTCGTTTGTTTCATTTTTGATGCTTTGTTTATTTAACCCTTTCTTTTCTCTGCCTCCTGAAGAAGCCCGTGTTCCCCATGCTCCGCTCTTTATGTCTCATTCACTCGTCAGTGTTCTGTCAGTTACTTTCCATCAGTGATTTTGAGCCAAAACCAGGATTGGAGCCTCCACAGACATAAGGTATAAGGGAAGGATCTGTTCCTGTTCTGTGTTTAGAGCAACACCTGGTTTTAGCTCAAAATCACTGATGGAAATCACTGACCGAACACTGACGTGTGAATGAGGCTGACTGTCTCCTTAGGACGGTTTTTGAGGTTTTCCTCTTTGTCGTAAAGAAAGTTGCAAAGTTGAGATCAAAAAGGCGCAGGAGGAAAGGTCACGCTCCCCGGAAACAGGAGGCTGGAGATGACAGGGGACGCGCCCATCTGCCTTTTCGTCTCGCCTGGATCCGTTTGGCACGGTTTTAGGTTTTATTTCACTTTTATGTGAGATCATGACTGAGGTGAAATGGCGCGGCGATAATGGTGTGGTTTAGATTCCATGAGCCATTGTGTCACCCGGATTTCCACGGACCCTGCACGGCCTACAGTTCTGCATTGTGATGTGCGCCATTCTTTGGTTACTCCACCTGTCTCATATTTCTGGAATTCTATTTAAGAACCAGGAGGCTCAGGATGAACACTATAATCCCAGACAGAGGGAGGCTGCAGTGCACGGAGTACTGTAAACCATGGGCTTCTCTGCTGCATCCTGGGCTGGGAATCCCCGGAATATCCCTTCTAGGAGTTTTCCTGATATGTCTTAATACAGGGACCTGCATCTTCAGGTATTACTTATAGTACTGGTGTCTTGTGGTAGAAGGGCTTCGGGCCCCCTGTGACTCCAGGGCCCTGGTGCTACTGCGCGCTCCCCTATAAGACTTCAGCAATGATGATATTAGGCGATTGCTATTTTAGCAGCTTGCTGATATTTCCGCCATCTTCCTGTAACCTGAATAACAGCGTGTGTGGCCGTTTAATAGCCGCGGCTGATGACTGCGAGTGATGATCGCCGCAGCGGACGCCGGTTCCATATTAAATTCATCAGCGTTCATTTAAAGTTGGCAACGTCGGGACCTCGACCAGGAAAAGAGGGGGGCAGTAATTCTTCCCAAAACACCAGGAGAGGCGAACGCTCGTAATTCAGTGAAAAACGTCCGATAATTTATAACGCTGGGGGAACAATGGCTTCAAGGAAATCTTAATGTAAATTCTTTAAGACGAGGTCCTAACCCCATCAGCGCCGCGACGCCCCATACATCATCACAGGCGGGAGGGGCCGAGCAAGCTGGAAATCTGAGCCACACTTAAAGGGGAAGGCACAGGTGAGAACACTGGGATCTGAGCTGATACATTGTTACAGTCAAAGGCTTATCTAATATGTTGTTACACTCTTCAGCTGATCTGAGCTGATACATTGTTACAGTCCCCATTGTCCTGCAATATTCTGCTATACAGGAGCAGTAACAGGAATCACTGGGATCCATTGATCAGTTGTAATCTGTGGGGAAACCGGAAAATAAGTGTTCAGTTTCCCTGCAGCGCCCCCACAGGAGAGAGGAAGCATTGCACAGGGTCCATTCTTATCCATTGGACTTTTGGGAAAATTCATTTTTTTAACTATTCAGTTTATCATTATTATTTTATTTTAGGGCCCGTTACATTAGTGGAAGCTGAAATATTGTTTTCTTTAAAATAACATTTTTTTCGAAAAAGAACAAAGATTTAACAAAAAAGGGGTTCCTGTATTATCAAAATTAGGTTTATTCACTTTAGAAAAAAGACGACTGAGGGGAGATCTAATAACTATGTATAAATATATCAGAGGTCAGTACAGAGATCTCTCCCATCATCTATTTATCCCCAGGACTATGACGAGGGGACATCCTCTGCGTCTGGAGGAAAGAAGGTTTGTACATAAACATAGAAGAGGATTCTTTACTGTAAGAGCAGTTAGACTATGGACTCTTTACTGTAAGAGCAGTGAGACTATGGACTCTTTACTGTAAGAGCAGTGAGACTATGGACTCTTTACTGTAAGAGCAGTGAGACTATGGACTCTTTACTGTAAGAGCAGTGAGACTATGGACTCTTTACTGTAAGAGCAGTGAGACTATGGACTCTTTACTGTAAGAGCAGTGAGACTATGGACTCTTACTGTAAGAGCCAGTGAGACTATGGACTCTTTACTGTAAGAAGCAGTGAGACTATGGGACTCTTTACTGTAAGAGCAGTGAGACTGTGGACTCTTTACTGTAAGAGCAGTGAGACTATGGACTCTTTACTGTAAGAGCAGTGAGACTATGGACTCTTACTGTAAGAGCAGTTGAGGACTATGGACTCTTTACTGTAAGAGCATGGTTGTTTTGTAGGGTGAGACTGGACTCTTACTGTAAGGGGACTTGACTCTTTACTGTAAGAGCAGTGAGACTGTGGACTCTTACTGTAAGAGCAGTGAGACTATGGACTCCTTACTATAAGAGCAGTGAGACTATGGACTCTTTACTGTAAGAGCAGTGAGACTATGGACTCTTTACTGTAAGAGCAGTGAGACTATGGACTCTTTACTGTAAGAGCAGTGAGACTATGGACTCTTTACTGTAAGAGCAGTGAGACTGTGGACTCTTTACTGTAAGAGCAGTGAGACTATGGACTCTTTACTGTAAGAGCAGTGAGACTATGGACTCTTTACTGTAAGAGCAGTGAGACTATGGCCTCTTTACTGTAAGAGCAGTAAGACTATGGCCTCTTTACTGTAAGAGCAGTGAGGACTATGGACTCCTTACTGTAAGAGCAGTGAGACTATGGACTCTTTACTGTAAGAGCAGTGAGACTATGGACTCTTTACTGTAAGAGCAGTGAGACTATGGACTCTTTACTGTAAGAGCAGAGAGGACTATGGACTCTTTACTGTAAGAGCAGTGAGACTATGGCCTCTTTACTGTAAGAGCAGTGAGACTATGGACTCTTTACTGTAAGAGCAGTGAGACTATGGACTCTTTACTGTAAGAGCAGTGAGACTATGGACTCTTTACTGTAAGAGCAGTGAGACTATGGGCTCTTTACTGTAAGAGCAGTGAGACTATGGACTCTTTACTGTAAGAGCAGTGAGACTATGGACTCTTTACTGTAAGAGCAGTAAGACTATGGACCCTTTACTGTAAGAACAGTGAGACTGTGGACTCTTTACTGTAAGAGCAGTGAGACTATGGACTCTTTACTGTAAGAGCAGTGAGACAATGGACTCTTTACTGTAAGAGCAGTAAGACTATGGACACTTTACTGTAAGAACAGTGAGACTATGGAACTCTTTACAGTAAGAGCAGTGAGACTATGGAACTCTTTACTGTAAGAGCAGTGAGACTATGGACTCTTTACGGTAAGAGCAGTGAGACTATGGACTCTTTACTGTAAGAGCAGTGATACTATGGAACTCTTTACTGTAAGAACAGCGAGACTGTGGACTCTTTAGCATAAGAGCAGCGAGACTATGGACTCTACTGTAAGAGCAGTGAGACTGTGGAGTCTTTACGGTAAGAGCAGTGAGATTATGGACTTTACGGTAAGAGCAGTGAGACTATGGACTGTTTACTGTAAGAGCAGTGAGACTATGGACCCTTTACTGTAAGAGCAGTGAGACTATGGACTGTTTACTGTAAGAGCAGTGAGACTATGGACCCTTTACTGTAAGAGCAGTGAGACTATGGACTCTTTACTGTAAGAGCAGTGAGACTGTGGACTCTTTACGGTAAGAGCAGTGAGACTATGGACTCTTTACGGTAAGAGCAGTGAGACTATGGACTCTTTACTGTAAGAGCGGTGAGACTATGGACTCTTTACTGTAAGAGCAGTGAGACTATGGACTCTTTACTGTAAGAGCAGTGAGACTATGGACTCTATACTGTAAGAGCAGTGAAACTATGGACTCTTTACAGTAAGAGCAGTGATACCATGGACTCTTTACTGTAAGAGCAGTGAGACTATGGACTCTTTACTGTAAGAGCAGTGAGACTATGGACTCTTTACTGTAAGAGCAGTGAGACTATGGACTCTTTACTGTAAGAGCAGTGAGACTATGGACTCTTTACTGTAAGAGCAGTGAGACTATGGACTCTTTACTGTAAGAGCAGTGAGACTATGGACTCTTTACGGTAAGAGCAGTGAGACTATGGACTCTTTACTGTAAGAGCAGTGAGACTATGGACTCTTTACGGTAAGAGCAGTGAGACTATGGAACTCTCTCCCTGAGGAGGTGGTGATGGTAAGTTCATTATAAGAGATCAGGAGGGGCCTGGATGTATTTCTGGAGGTAATAATATTACAGGTTATAATTACTAGAGAGGGGTCGTTGATCCAGGGAGTTATTCTGATGTCTGATTGGAGTCGGGAAGGAATTTTTTTCCCTAAAGTGAGCAATATTGGCTTCTACCTCACAGGGTTTTTTTTTTTTCCTTCCTCTGGATCAACTTGTACAAAACAGGAGAACTGGATGGACATTGGCCTTATAAACTATGTTACTATGTATTATTTGGGGAGAGGAGACTGCGCTCAGCTGAAGGCCTTGGCTCCACCCCTCATTTGCATAAATGGACTTTTTTTTTCTTGGGAGATTTTCATAAGACAGGAATCATTTTACTCATAAGGATCAACCCTACGCTGCTGTGGTAAACAGAAGCTAAATCCTGCGCCTCCATCTAATCGGCGTAATACTAGACTCTCCGCTCTCGCACACCGGTGACGACTTTCCTCAATCTGTGTTTTCCAGAATAAACTCGGGAGGTCGATAAAACGTAACAATCAGTAACATTTTCGGATGTAATCTCCGTTATGGAAATATAAAGTTCTGCCTCATCTGCTAGATTGGTCTGAGCGCAGACTGATGGCGTCCTCGTTACATTATTAATACTGGTGCTCCTATAAGTGGCCGGGGCACCGGGGGATCGCGCCATCTGCCATCCGCACCAGACTCTTCTCTCAGTAAACAGACACTTACTGCGAGATCTCACTGAACTTTACTCTAGAAAATATAAAAAACCAAGGACGGAAAAAAGGGGATTTAATAAAACAAGCAAATTACCGACGACTCCACGTGTGAGGAAAAGAGGAAGAACCTGAACCTCAACCAGAATACAATATCTGCCCCAAATATAACCCTATACATACATTACTTATCCTGCACTGATCCTGAGTTATATCCTGTATTATACTCCAGAGCTGCACTCACTATTCTGCTGGTGCAGTCACTGTGTACATACATTACTTATCCTGAACTGATCCTGAGTTATATCCTGTATTATACTCCAGAGCTGCACTCACTATTCTGCTGGTGCAGTCACTGTGTATATACATTACTTATCCTGTACTAATCCTGAGTTATATCCTGTATTATACTCCAGAGCTGCACTCACTATTCTGCTGGTGCAGTCACTGTGTACATACATTACTTATCCTGTACTGATCCTGAGTTACATCCTGTATTATACTCCAGAGCTGCACTCACTATTCTGCTGGTGCAGTCACTGTGTACATACATTACTTATCCTGTACTGATCCTGATTTACATCCTGTATTATACTCCAGAGCTGCACTCACTATTCTGCTGGTGCAGTCACTGTGTACATACATTTCTTATCCTGTACTGATCCTGAGTTATATCCTGTATTATACTCCAGAGCTGCACTCACTATTCTGCTGGTGCAGTCACTCTGTACATACATTACTTATCCTGTGCTGATCCTGAGTTACATCCTGTATTATACTCCAGAGCTGCACTCACTATGCTGCTGGTGCAGTCACTGTGTACATACATTACTTATCCTGTACTGATCCTGAGTTATATCCTGTATTATACTCCAGAGCTGCACTCACTATTCTGCTGGTGCAGTGACTGTGTACATACATTACTTATCCTGTACTGATCCTGAGTTACATCCTGTATTATACTCCAGAGCTGCACTCACTATTCTGCTGGTGCAGTCACTGTGTACATACATTACTTATCCTGTACTGATCCTGAGTTACATTCTGTATTATACTCCAGAGCTGCACTCACTATTCTGCTGGTGCAGTCACTGTGTACATACATTACTTATCCTGTACTGATCCTGAGTTACATCCTGTATTATACTCCAGAGCTGCACTCACTATTCTGCTGGTGCAGTCACTGTGTACATACATTACTTATCCTGTACTGATCCTGAGTTACATCCTGTATTATACTCCAGAGCTGCACTCACTATTCTGCTGGTGCAGTCACTGTATACATACATTACTTATCCTGTTACTGATCCTGAGTTACATCCTGTATTATACTCCAGAGCTGCACTCACTATTCTGCTGGTGCAGTCACTGTGTACATACATTACTTATCCTGTACTGATCCTGAGTTACATCCTGTATTATACTCCAGAGCTGCACTCACTATTCTGCTGGTGCAGTCACTGTGTACATACATTACTTATCCTGTACTGATCCTGAGTTACATCCTGTATTATACTCCAGAGCTGCACTCACTATTCTGCTGGTGCAGTCACTGTATACATACATTACTTATCCTGTACTGATCCTGAGTTACATCCTGTATTATACTCCAGAGCTGCACTCACTATTCTGCTGGTGCAGTCACTGTGTACATACATTACTTATCCTGTACTGATCCTGAGTTACATCCTGTATTATACTCCAGAGCATCGCTCTCTATTCCCTGCTTGTTCAGGGTCTGTATTGCTGTGGTGAGGTCAGTATAGGAGGGGGAATAGGTTTGGACTGATTTTATAACAGTACAATTAATATTTGGTTCATTTTATTTTTTGGGGCCATAAGAAGACATTCTACAGCTGCTACAGTGACGGAGTCCCAGCCGTTCACAGTCGTGATACAAGCCCTGGAGATGAAGATTTTTGCACAGAAGAATCATTTATGTATTTAAAGGATCTGATGATGTAAAGTGAAGGGGAAAGGACAGAAACCGGGGGTACAAGGTTCCCTTCTCATCCCCTGATTTGTACCCCTTTACAGGATGAGACCCCCCCACTTCCATCCCGGGTTCATCCTCCCTCCCATCCCCCGGTTCGTCCCCCTTTACAGAGCCATTAATGAGGCAGATGCCATTATTCCGGAACATGGAATCTTGGAAAGTCTTCAAGCCGCTGTCTTTTCTGATTTCCCCAAGACAATTGTGATGAATAAAATGCGAGGTCCCGGCCGGCAGCCTCCTGACCACTGACTGATGGTTATCTCCCTGCTCCAGTCTCCTCATCTAAGACAAGGTATAACTCGGGCCCCGGACACATCAGAGGAGCGGTGACTGTGACCCGTCCGGGGGCGTCTCTTATAATCTCTGGCCGTAATAATCTGACGTAATCACAAACGGGATGAAAGTATCAGGAATGACGGCGCTCGTCACATTGTTACACTGCAGGGTCCTCACCCCCGGGCCCCCCATTCACAGCACGTGTCACACTGGGATACCCACATATAGGACACCCCCTCTTATCAGGACGCTGCGCCCCAGATCTGTAGGACACCACAGCCTCATACGCCTGGGGATGAAGCAGGAGAGACACTGGGTGCAATGCAAACAGGTTCCATCCAGGAGTGTGCACAGTGCAACCGGAAAGTTAGTGAACCCTTTGTAATGTCCCGGATTTCTGCATTCATTACTAATACAGTGCGGTCTGATTGTCACAATGTAACTAATAACACAAGTTCTGTACTCCTCATCTGTGTTATTAAGTATCTATGTGCAGAGAGAAAAAGTAAGTGAACCCTGTAGATGCCCCTTTTACATTAGTTACCTCAACCAAAGGCTTCCTGTAGATCCAACAACACTGAAGAGGAATGTGAGACCTTTCCTCCTGCCAAGGTGTTTCAGATCATCAGGGTGCATTTCATATATATATATATACATAGGATTTCAGTAATAAATATTAATAATTTAAGTAAAATCTGTTGGTGACGCTGAATCCCCAGCTAATCAGTGTAAACAATGGAGAAATACACCGATGTCACTGCAGTAAAATAAGGGGATACTTAGGGCCCATTCAGACGGCCGTATTATTGCGGGTCCGCTGCAGGACGCCCCATTCAAAATGCCTATACTTGTCCGCGGACATGTCTTATCTTTTTATGCGGAGCCGCGGCTGTGCGCTCCCATAGAGGTGAATGGGGCCGCATCTATTCCGCAATATTGTGGAATACATACGGCCCCCTTCATATGGTCGTGTGATCGGGGCCTTAGGGTCCATTCACACGTCCGCATGTGCTTTACGGATCCGCAAAAACACGGATGCTGCCCAATTGAAAATGAATGGGTCCGCACCCGTTCCGCAATTTGCGGACCCATTTTGCGGATATGTGGATGGACCCTTAGTTATACGTTTTCATGCTGATATAACCTGACCGTGCAAGAAACAACTCCCAGATGATCAGACTCTCAGGTTCACTTATTAAGGAGCTGAAATTCCTTCCATCCAAAGTAGAATGAAAACTTCTGGAACTTTCCGCCAGTCTTTTACATGAGTTTGGCACCAAAGAGAAGATCTAGGTCTAGAAACGCTCTAAGAGTCCACGTACCTGCTGATATTCAGGACGACCAGTCGAATTCACTTTGTACATTGTAGGCAGCGCATTTCCTGTCCGCACCAATGATCTGCTGCCGACACATGATTCTAAGGTGAAGTCACCCCAATTGAACTTTACACAGGCCTCACCTTTCATTGCCGATAACTGGTCGAATCCGGGCAACAAACCGTTCAGTCCCGATAATTACCTGCTTGTCAGAAGAGATTTACATGGGGATACAGATTCATAGTCTCCGCATCAACATCTGCTCATTCATCAGGTGATCGGCAATTATCAGGCAGGAATCAGACCGATGATTGCTACAATGTATCCAGACATTCAGGCATCCTGGAGCCCAGACTGATACATTTTAGGAGAGTTTTATTCCCACTGTTCTACTCCATTGTGGAACCAGAACAATGAAAATAACGGAAGGATCAGATCTGTCGCATTACGGACGCAAATGGCGCCCGATGGTCTGTATTGATTAAATGGGGTCCATCAGGCTTTCACCAAGGACCTAACAGGACCTCAAATGTAGATGTGGGTGAAACCCTTAACTGCACTGATACACTGTACACTGGATTTGTGCTGACGGCATCTTTATCATCATCTGGATACAACTGTAACAAACCCTCAGCGGCGAGAGTTATAAGGTCAGGACTCTTGTCTCTCTAGATGTAAATAAGAATGCTCCCATTCACTGACAGCAAGCAGAAATCTCACAAACGTTGAGGAACAGAAACATAAAATCTACGTGAAAGTTGCAGAACTTTTCCATTTTCCAAGGGCCTCTATTAACCCCCCTATCATTGCCCCCTGGTTACTCCCCCGATCAGTGGCTCCCTGGTTTCCAGACGCCCCGAGAGCCGTCTCTATATTTTCCCTAAATAAATTCTGTTTGTGAGACATTGATAAGAAATTGAGCCGCGACTTTAAACAGTTATGTAAATGAGCGGTTGGCGAGCGCGGAGCAATTAAAGCGATTTGCCTTTTAAAGCGCTAGCCTCATTAGACTATAAATACCAGTCAATTGACTTTGTGTCTTCGCTTTTTTCATGTTATTGACACAAAAAAAAAAGTTTCATGAGAAAATTGCAGCCGCTTTTCTGTGCAGCTTGAAAGGAATTAATAGGAGCATTCAGCCCGAATGTTCATTAGTGAGAGAGGAGTCTGAGGCCGTAAATGGCAGCGGCGCTTTCTTCTCCTCCGCTCAACGCAACATTCATTCAAGTACAGAAATTCATTATCACACCTCCTGATTACATAAAGTGGCATTTCAGCGCACTGATCTCTGACATGGCGGCTGAAGATTATATTACATCCACATCTAAGGCTCCCAGATAAAAGCTCCGAAAACTCAATAACGCCATTAACTATATAGGACGCCACCAGAAAGCGAAGGCTCCTCGCAAAGTTACTGATAACGGCGACACATTTCTAACATTCAGGAGACAGAACAAAGTCATCTAAGAAGATACACGGTTCGTGGGAGCCATCAGTGGCATCATGTGTATAACAGTATATATACAGTATATATACAGTGTATAACATCCACCCTCTAGCCATGCAGTCTACCATCACCACAGTGTATAACATCCAGCCTCTAGCCATGCAGTCTACCATTACCACAGTGTATAACATCCAGCCTCTAGCCATGTAGTCTACCATTACCACAGTGTATAACATCCAGCCTCTAGCCATGCAGTCTACCATCACCACAGTGTATAACATCCAGCCTCTAGCCATGTAGTCTACCATTACCACAGTGTATAACATCCAGCCTCTAGTCATGTAGTCTACCATTACCACAGTGTATAACATCCAGCCTCTAGCCATGTAGTCTACCATTACCACAGTGTATAACATCCACCCTCTAGCCATGTAGTCTACCATTACCACAGTGTATAACATCCAGCCTCTAGTCATGTAGTCTACCATTACCACAGTGTATAACATCCAGCCTCTAGCCATGTAGTCTACCATTACCACAGTGTATAACATCCACCCTCTAGCCATGTAGTCTACCATTACCACAGGTGTATAACATCCAGCCTCTAGCTGTGCAGTCTACCATTACCACAGTGTATAACATCCAGCCTCTAGCCATGCAGTCTACCATTACCACAGTGTATAACATCCAGCCTCTAGCCATGTAGTCTACCATTACCACAGTGTATAACATCCAGCCTCTAGTCATGTAGTCTACTATTACCACAGGTGTATAACATCCAGCCTCTAGCCATGTAGTCTACCATTACCACAGTGTATAACATCCAGCCTCTAGTCATGTAGTCTACCATTACCACAGGTGTATAACATCCAGCCTCTAGCCATGTAGTCTACCATTACCACAGGTGTATAACATCCAGCCTCTAGTCATGCAGTCTACCATTACCACAGGTGTATAACATCCAGCCTCTAGCCATGTAGTCTACCATTACCACAGGTGTATAACATCCACCCTTTAGCCATGCAGTCTACCATTACCACAGTGTATAACTTCCAGCCTCTAGCCATGCAGTCTACCATTACCACAGGTGTATAACATCCACCCTTTAGCCATGCAGTCTACCATTACCACAGTGTATAACATCCAGCCTCTAGCCATGTAGTCTACCATTACCACAGGTGTATAACATCCACCCTTTAGCCATGCAGTCTACCATTACCACAGTGTATAACTTCCAGCCTCTAGCCATGTAGTCTACCATTACCACAGTGTATAACATCCAGCCTCTAGCCATGCAGTCTACCATTACCACAGGTGTATAACATCCAGCCTCTAGCCATGCAGTCTACCATTACCACAGTGTATAACATCCAGCCTCTAGCCATGTAGTCTACCATTACCACAGTGTATAACATTCAGCCTCTAGCCATGCAGTCTACCATTACCACAGTGTATAACTTCCAGCCTCTAGCCAGTCTGGGATTAGACTCTGCAGAGCATGTACGAGTCTGGACCTCTCGATGGTGCTTTAGCAAGAGATTCAGACTCACACATGCGCTACAGATTGTAATCTCGGTCTGCGACCACAAGCAGAACGTGCGAAACATGATCCTGGAAGTGACGGCCACATGGGATCGGGCAGCAGTTCAGAAAACCGCTATAATGCTTCAGCAGACAAGACATTATGGAGAATTGTACGGTGACAATTTTGTGGGAACAGTTTAGGGAAAGCCCTTCTCTCTTCCTCAATGGCCCCAGTGCACAAGCTCCATGGAGACATGGTTGGGGGAGTCTGGAAGAACTTGACCTCAGCCGGGCCCTCTCCTCCAACATCGGGGTCTGACCTCACAAATGGCGTCCTGGATGAAGGGACAAATATTCCCACAGATTCTTCCAAAAGAGCAAAAGTGGGGACCAGCTCCATATTAATGACTATGGCTGTAGGATGGGAGGTTTTAGCTCCTGGAGGCAGGGGCGTAGCTATAGGGGGTGCAGAGGTAGCAGTCGCTACCGGGCCCAGGAGGCTGAGGGGCCCAAAGACCCATGTGCCGCATAAGAAGACACACAGAGCACTGAGGGAAGGGGGGCCCAAGCTGAACTCTTGTACCAGGGCCCATGAGCTTTTAGCTACACCCCTGCCTGGAGGTGGACTGTGGAGGGCAGAGGACTTCTCTCCATACAGTGTATAACGGTATACAGATGATGGCGGTGTTCTTTTTAAATTGCGCTATTTCCATCGATTTAACATGAGAAGAGCAAGAAAAGAAAATCACTTGATCTCGGCTGCAGGAATAATATCTTCCAGGCGATAATCGGAGGAGGCGATTAACATGCGGCTCTGGACAAAGCGCTCCTCGACACCTTTCCGCTCTCGCACGCAGCCTCTCATTACGGCATACCTGCTAATTTGCAGCCAGAAGTCTCCTTGTGAGGACCTGAGTGGTGGGAGGAGAGGAGGTTGAGAGCAAACACCGAGGAGAGGGTAATTGATATGTACGAGGGCAAGATGAGAGCACTCCGGCCGCCGTGGAAGAGGCGAGAGGTAATTACCAGGATAAACGTACAGATCCGAGAAGCACAAACACCGGCATCTCACTGCTGAGACTTGTAGTTCTGCAGAGGCCGAAGACTACAGAGACCATTTACATGCATCAAACCAAGAAGGAGACAGAAAGCAAAGCTTGGACCCGATCCTGAATAATATCATGTACTGTACCAATCAAACCGTCTTCAAGATCTCTGCTTTCTGTCAGTAAGTGGGAGCATCCAGCAGGTCTCACAGCTGAGATTCTGGCACAATTGCTTCCAGTCTAGCACCAGGTCCCAGCAAATCAATAAACCACTGCCATCAGGCCAAGGATCAGCAGAAGATACTGGTGGGGGAAACTGAAGCAGAATGTGAAAGTGCGTTTTTAACGTTTCGGAATGACTTTTTTGAGGGGGGTATGGATTTCGCTGTTACGTAAATGACACCTCGCCTTCCCTCATCTCCAAAAAACTGATAAAAAGGCTTAAAGACAAAGACAGCCATTAAGGAAAACCAATGGATGTCAAATGACACATTTCCCAGCCGCTGTGAAAGGACGCAGGTTGGTGAGGGGCAGTCGGGCAGAGCTCAATTCAGGTAGTCCAAAAATTAGCCCCTCCAGGGGGCACTCAGAGGATTCAATTTCTCCTACTCGTTCCTGTTTGATATTAAATTGTATAGACGCAAGAACCGATTTTATTGAGAGTCTCCCTTTAACTTTTGCCACGTATGATTTCTCCTTAAAGGGTCTCTAGATTCACACAATTTAACACAGAATGTACAAAATCTGCCTGCATCCACTTGAAAAAAAAAAGCTGTAAAGCCCTGGCCACTAGGGGTCTCACTTCCACCTAATTTGCAGCCCACTGTTGTCAGGCAAGAGCCGTCCCTGGTAAAGATGGCCGAGAAATTGGGGTGTGTCAGAGCTAGCGGAGATCCTGAGCCCAACAGATACGCCGTCTCTACACAACCTTTGAAGAGCAGAGAAGCTCCAGTGTGTCTGTAAGACTAGTTTCACACTGGAGGTACGGGCTTCCCGCAATTCTTTGCAATGCCAGATCCAGAGAGCGCCGGCAAGCTGCCGAAACAGACTCACTTTACTGCTGCTGTGAAACTAGCCAAAGTCTGATCTCCTCTTCATCTACTTTCTGAGCTCCATAGAAGAAAATAAACATAGTGGGAAGTAAGGGAAGAGACGTCATTGCATGCAGAACTGGTAGACTAAACAGAACGTCTCCTGCTTGTGAGAGAAATGCATCTAGCTGTGCAAGTGAAATGGAGAACAATATGGCTGAGGAAGACATTAGGGAAGTCCAAAAACACCTGTCCCTTTACAGTTATGATTCTACAGTAAAGCTTTAATAAATATGACTTGACCCTCATATGACGGGGAGTAGAATATTTCTCGGATACAACTTCACACCTAAATATTGAGCGAGATACAAAATATTCTACAAAATCCTCTGTTCTGGCAGAGAAGTATCCGCTTCCATTTCTTCACTCGGAGATGTCCCGGGAGCCGGCGGCTGTAACGATGTCTGTGTGACGTGCAGTCAGCAGTGAGCACTTAACATCCCGCTCTTATTACGGCGATACTGCTGACTTTTATAGAGCGTGTGGCCACAGGACAAAGCTCATAATTAGCGGCCCCAGAAACAGCTTGTGGCTTTATATTACATGGAGGTAAAATTAAACTGGAATCAGAGTGGATTAGTTTTATCAAATAGGGAATAAGCTGTTAATTAACTCCCCACTGTAGCAATCTCGTCCTGAGCTGCAACTGTTATTAGCTCCAGATTAAACTGTTGAATTAATTTCCCACTTACTTACTATTTCAAGAGTTTTTAATTTACCTGGCAGCCGCTTTAATGGGAAATTGTATTAGTGCGCAGAAATTGTTTTTTTGGGAAGGGTAAACAGTTTGCGATAATGTTTATTAAGTCGTTTTGTTTGAGCAAAAATATAATTGCGGTTTTAATTAGTGGATGGTTGTTGGCGTATTAGGGCCGAGATTACATTATTGCTTTTCAGAGAGAACAATCAGTCAGGTAATCCCGTCGTTTAGGACCGATAGTAAATTCAAAAGCCGTGCGGTTGGGCTCGGTGCCGCCGACCGGAGACGCCTTCTGCCCGGTCCGTAAGGTTGGGTTAATGAAATAATAGTCAGAATTGTAGCTGTTTGTTTCCATCTGATATAAAGGAAAAGCAAACAAGCCGAGAGGAAACAAAGAGGAAACAGAACAGTAAATATTTACACTTTCTAACGCTCCGAATCCAGACTTGTTACAATGTAACGGAGGACGACCTGCGCTTGTGCATGAGGTGCAGCCATTGGCAACGATTTTTTTTTTTTTTCATTTTTTGCTGTTAAAAAATCTTAAAGGTTCCTTACACACATGGATTTGGCTCTGACCTGTAAGCAGCAATGGTTTTATTTTGGCCACGTGCGTTTTTTGCCGTGTTTTTTATACACAGTGTAGTTTTCCGGTTTACAGAAGTCACACATTTTGTCACAAGATGGCGAGGTGAGGCCATGAGCGGGACCTCCACTGCCTGGCTCAGAAAACTGTGGAAAAATATGGATACCGCCTGTGCACAAAACGGACAAGAATAGGAAATGTTCCATTTTTTTGCAGGACAGACCTGTGGACATATCGGAGCGGAGCCATTGACGAGGTCCACATCCAGTCCACAAATCTCTCTACAGAGAAGGTGATTTAAAAAAAAAGCAACAAAGACATCTATTGTGCAAAAAAAATGCAGCCATAAAAACACAAAAGTGCAGAAAAAATGGGGAATTTATCACCTAAGATAAAGTGAAAGTATGAAGCTAGGGGGCGCTGGAGAGCCACTCAAAAATGGGGTTTAAAGAAGAACTCCTACAAAAATTTTTATTCTCTGCCCCGTTAGAAAAGTTACATGATATAATCTGTAGTGAATGTAATCTTCTCATCAGAGACTGTATTTGCGAGTTATCCCCTCTTTTCTAATTGTAGCTGTGTCATGTGACCAACTCTCTGACCTCCAACTGACCCAGGACAGGAAGCCAGTTACTTCTCTATTCATTCCTATGAGACTGAAAGTGAGGCTCCCATAGGAATACATAGAGATATAGACTTCCTGTCCACACATAAGATGCTGTGTTATCTGGTGAGTCTGATTGCTGGTCACATGACACAGATGAGAAACATCAGGGAGATATAACTCACAAATACAGACACTGGTAAGAAAATGACAGTCACTACAGATTACATCATGTACATTTCTAGCAGGACATGGAATAACATTTTTTGCGGGAGTTCTTCTTCAAAAGTGGAGCTCCGGGAACAATAAGAATATAGTAAGAAAAGACTCCTGACGGAATACTGGACCCAGAAAAGACCTGCTAATCGGCGAACTACAATCCGGTATCTGCAGCGGTCTGGCTGGACAGGGGTTAACGCCGCGGCCCAGCGGAACGTGGCCCCTTAAATCACCCTATTTAATCTATAAAAATGACTTTGTTTTTAGTTTTTCATCTCAAAACTGGTAAAAACGGCAGAAGCCGTAATCCCCGCGCCGATTCTATGGGGGGAAATTGACAGTTTTAAACTGCACAGAAAACATAAAAAAACATTCAATTTCAGCTTTTTCAATTAATTCCACTTTCCGATTTATGATTTTATTATTCAAGCAAAAAAATGCAGACGAGAATGGAAATTATCTAAAGACACATTGTGCCCGCCGCCCGCGCCAACTTTATGGCCGGTTTAATATAAAAAGTCGTTTGAAAAATAATTGACGCAAAATGGTAAAAAAAAACAAAGCAAAATTACTGATTTTGTAAATTACATTTTTTACGACTCGTTAGAAAAAGTAATTCTTAAAGTGAAAGCGAAACATAAAACATAAAAAGTTGAGTTAATACAGAAATATGAGAAAATGGCTCCAACACGGAACATAAACTTTTTATTCTGTATTAAAAATGTCAATTCAGGCGCAGAACGGGGGAAAAAATCCAAATATTGTCCGATAAGAGCGGAATTACCAGGAAGATTTAGTATTTTAGTCCACGGAAACTAAGTTCTAACAAAGTAACTTGATATTAACCCTTCCATGTCCACAGGTGTTGACTCACCAATATGGGTGACCTCTGGGCGATGCTAATGCTACTTACTGGCTGCTTTGTCCCTCCCCATACTTTACACTGCAGTTGCGCTCTTTTAGGCTGCACCATTCATTAGCCACACCTCCAGCTTATCTGCACTGTCTGTGGGAGTATCAGGTATTCTGAAATCCACCTCGTCTCACCAGAGGCTCAGGCTGCCGCTCTGCTTCTTCTCCATACTTTACACTGCAGCTCCACTTTTCTGTGTGTCCTGTACATTCATCGGTCACATGGCCTGGGTGCAGCTCAGCCCCACAGAAGTGCTCCACAGGGTTTGGGGCCCCCCGTTTCCGTGATCAGTGGGGGTCCCAGCGATAGTACTCCCACAGATCCAATAGTGATCCCATATCCTATGAACTGGTATAACATGATATAACCGGAATACCCCTTTAAGATGATGGAACTGATACAAAGTTATACAATTTTCCCCCAAATGATGTCTACATTGATGTACTGCACCCGAGGTACAAGCAGCGCCTCCCACGCGTGGTGCCGCTTATCAGCGCCATCAACTTATTTGTTATAGAGAGAAAGTGAAAGCCTGGAAATAATAAGAACGGCCTCAGACTGGAGGGCGAGCAGACGGGACGGTCGCTGAACATACTGGACACGTTACACGACAGGTGTGCGCCAAACTCACTCCACGTGTTCCCTGTGCTACATCTGTACAGAACACAGGAGAAGTGAAGAGGTCAGTCCGGACACAAAGCCTCCTGACCCCGAGACCATTAATGGAGCGACAGGGGGAAACCTCTGCATCCTCACATCACATGACCTGGACCTCAACCAATCACACAACCTGACCCTCACCCAACCACCTGACCCGGACCTCACCCAATCACATGACCTGGACTTCACCCAACCACCTGACCCAGACCTCAACCAATCACAAGACCCGGACCTCACCCAATCACATGACCTGGACTTCACCCAACCACCTGACCTGGACTTCACCCAATCACAAGACCTGGACCTCAACCAATCACACAACCTGACCCTAACCCAACCACCTGACCCGGACCTCACCCAATCACAAGACCTGGACCTCAGCCAATTACATGACCTGGACCTCTCCCAGGCAGATGACCTGGACCTCTCCCAGTCACATGACCCGGACCTCACCCAATCACTTGAACCTAAGGATACAATGTGGCCACGGTCAGTGACAGAAAATCCCAGTGTGCAGCATCTGCATAAACACAAGGCGGCTCCTTCTACGGATACGTTTTATAGGACGACTAAGGCTGAGTTCACACTTCAGTTATTCCCATCAGTTATTGCGAGTCTCCAGGGAGATCAGGTGTAATGATTTGATTGGCTCCTGTTCTGTGTGAACTTAAAGGGAAATGACCCCATTTATTTTTCATGTATTTCCTAATTTAGTACAAACCGATCCCTGATTATTCTGGATGCACAGAGAGGTCATGAATGAACAGATATGAGGCCGGGCGCTGGAGCAGGAAGGCAGAGGTTTAGTGAAACTTCAGATTGTGCTGGGAAGTCCCGCTGTGAGAGAGGGAAGGAGCTGCACAAGTGACACTCTGTCTGTTCTGCTTTATTAAAGGGGTTTAGACACTGATGACTCTTCCTTAGAGGAAGCGGGGCGCCCCCTTCAGTGTATACACAGGAAGAGCACTGGACACACTGCATACCAGACACAGCTGCCCGTGTGCACAGAGAGGGGACGGGGTGCCCCCACAGATCACACAAAGGCTAAGTCATGGGATCCTCCTTCAGGTGACCTGTGACCAGTCCGACCCTTTGGGGTCAGTGTGATTTGTAGGCTATTCTCAGGTGCGGTCACGCAGGACCCGAACATATTTCTGTAGACGGTATAGGGGGGTCATTTTGGCAGCGTTGAGCCCCCTGGTGGACAGAGCTTCACCCGATTCTCTGCAGATCTCTGATTGGTTTTATTGTACCTCAGCTGCAGGCAATGAATGGAGCGAAGAACCTTCCACTTCATCCACCGATAATTCCTGAGCTTCTTCATGTGGGTTACATATGGATCCCGGGGACCCCCTCCCCCGCAGCGGTCGCCAGGAGTTTACATAGAGTTCATAGAAGGGGCCCCTATCGAGGTAGTAGGCGGGCCCCTGCAGGCGGCTGCTGTATAGGGGCATCATGAAGTGTAAGCTCTGGGGAACACAACCATATAGAAAGATATCACAATGCCCTGTGACCGACAAGGACAACATTCCTACAATAAACCTGCTACAATGTATCAGCGCAGGCAACATTTATAATGTACAGTCAGAAACCGAAAACCCATCCTGAGCCACAGCTGAGGGTTTGTTACAATTGTCTCCGATTTTATCAGGTCACGACAATCCTTTGTGAGCTGAGAACTCCAGACTCATACATTGTTCCTGCACTGATACATTGTAACAAGCCTCATTCACTTAAAGAGACACAGCACTACACAAGCCTGATCGTATCCTGGCAATGTGCCATGGCTTTACAGGATGGGAAGACCCCTTTAAGTGTCCCTTTAAGGTTGGCGGGCAGGCAGTCTTGTGTCCTGGGATTCGGGGGCATCGTCTCTGCCGCCAGATTTACTGGAGGATGAAATATGTCATTTATGTCTCAGGCGGCAGGAGGAGAAAACATAAAAGCAATGGCCATGAAGATAATGTAATAACGGACGGGCAGCAGCGATTAGCGCTTCGCGTGACGCTGATCTCCGGGGCGCCGCCTGCCCTCATTCTGCCGGGATTAACAAGTGTTTAAGTGAAGTCCTAGTGGGAAACATGAAGAAATTGTTTAATGAGACACAACCCCAGAGGGAGCAGCAGCAGAAGTGCTGGAGCGGCATCGGCTCTGCTACATCCGGCTGCAGACAACCCTGCCACTAATACTACACACATCTTAAAGGGCCAGCGTCCAATCCTAGGTCACTAAAGCCTAATCACTGTGTTATTAACAGTTCTACAACCTTTCTAATAGACTTTGCTTTATTTCTTCGACATTATCAAGAGCTCTGCTTGCTGACAGTGAATGGAAATATCCTTGTTCACATCCAGAGATTAAAAAACTGATCCAGGCCTAAAACTGGAGGCCTCATGATCAGTCCGGACATCTTTCTTCTGTGAAATAGACAAAGCAACAATCTGTCGCCAAAAGCGTGAAAGACGATCGCCGAATCCGCATCCGGACATCTGCCGCTCAGCCGCTTCTTATTTTATGCATTTCCAACAATTTCATTCCATTTTCTGCTCGTTATGACAATGGCTAATTGAATCAAATAAAATAATTATGAAAAAAAAGTGACTGCCCCCCCCTCCCTGCGGCTGATGTTAATACGTACAGTGATTCGCCAGTCGCACGCCGATCCTCAATGTATCAGAACGTGAGCTGACGATCAGCGGCAACGCACAGGAAATATAATCCCCTATAGATAGAATATATAATCCCCTATAGATAGAGAATATATAATCCCCTATAGACAGAATATATAATCCCCTATAGAGAGGAAATATAATCCCCTATAGATAGAGATTATAATCCCCTATAGATAGAGAATATAATCCCCTATAGAGAGAGATATATAATCCCCTATAGACAGAATATATAATCCCCTATAGAGAGAATATATAATCCCCTATAGATAGAGAATATATAATCCCCTATAGATAGAATATATAATCCCTATAGATAGAGAATAATAATCCCCTATAGATAGAGATTATATAATCCCCTATAGATAGAGCATATAATCCCCTATAGATAGAGAGATAATATATCCCCTATAGATAGAGAATATATAATCCCCTATAGAATAGAGATATATAATCCCGATAGAGAATATAAATCTATTATAGAATATATAATCCCCTATAGATAGAAATATAATCCCCATGATAGAGAATAATAATCCCCTAATAGAGAGATATATAATCCCCTATAGATAGAGAATATAATCCCCTATAGAGAGAAATATAATCCCTATAGATGAGAATAATAATCCCCCTATAGATAGAGAATATATAATCCCCTATAGATAGAGAAATATAATCCCCTATAGATAGAGAAATCCCCTATAGATAGAGAATGTATAATCCCCTATAGATAGAGAATATAATCCCCTATAGAGAGGAAATATAATCCCCTATAGAGAGGAAATATAATCTATATAAAAATATAATCCCTATAGATAAGAAATATAATCCCCTATAGATAGAGAATATAATCCCCTATAGATAGAGAATATAATCCCCTATAGATAGAATATATAATCCCCTATAGAGAGGAAATATAATCTATATAGAGAATATATAATCTCCTATAGAGAGAGAGAATGTATAATCTTCTATAGATAGAGAATATAATCCCCTATAGATAGAGAATATATAATCTCCTATAGAGAGAGAGAATGTATAATCTTCTATAGATAGAAAATATAATCCCCTATAGAGAGAGCACAAATAATCTGCTATAGAGATATAATCCCCTATAGGCGGCTGCCATTACTGAGCCCATAGGGGCAGTACATCAGTTTTCCACAAAACATAGATAAAAGATACATCTACACAATGCTAGGTCCCTTATCGCTTGTATTACGCGTCAGTCTTCACTGTCATTCTGGCATTCTATTCCAGGTCACACTGTGCTCGAGGTCCCCCCCAGAGGGGGATGTGAATGTAGACGCTGCCTCCACATTTCCGCCATTGTATGTGAGAATTAGCAGTAAAATGAATATTAAATGTAAGAGAATGACATTAAACAAAAAAAAAAACCCACAGCCCATTTCCCGCTAAGTGAAGGCTTGACTTATCCGAAGTGGCAGCTCCGCCGCCGGAGGCGCTGAATTCGTTGTGCCACTCGATAATTTGACTGATTCACTCGAGTAACCAGAAGAGGACATTTTCTGCCTGATTTCAGAGTAATCAAGTCACCTGCTCCTACAATCGCCGGGGCCAAGTCAATTGCTCTCCGCCGAGCGTGGAGAGGACGGCGGCGCGGTCTGCAGAAGTGCGCAGCGAAATAAGACGGCTCCCGCCTCACTCCACGGGTATTCAGCCGCTAAAGTCATTTCTAGAGGATTCTGGCGATAATGACAATGAGCAGGGGGTGTGACCCTCGCCTCCCGTATACCGCCATGTACGGAGCTTACCTCACAAGTATCGCCTGCTCCTGGGAGATCAGCGGCGCCTGCAATCCTTACGTGTGTCCGGTGTAACGGAAGAGCAGGATTCCTGGGGGATGTTACACAGCTGCTGCTTTGTTACAATGTCTCTAAAATAATGCACCAAACAGCGTCTGTGCAGACCTATGTGTCTCCATGGTGGCAGATTACATATGATGCCTATGGTTACTTTCTCAGATTGCTCCTGCAAGTGCCCAGGAGGCGGAGCTTCATTGTCATGCGCTCTCTCAGCCCCTCCCCTGCTCTAAGTGATGGCTGTAACATCCAACCAGAAGACACTACAACTGTGAGCAGAGGGGAGGGGCTGTGAAGCACATCGATGCAAAGAGCACATCACAGTAAAGCTCCGCCTCCTAGGCACTTGCAGGAGGAGATACTAGCAGAATAAAACTTCACATTCACACTACTCCTAATGAGAAAAGCTCAGGAAAATGTATGTTTCTCCTGCTCTCCGCAGCACTCCTGCTGACACTTAATGTGAGAACGTGAGAAATGACACAATCCCTTTAACTTACCTTTTTCAATATCTCTGCTTGCTGATACTCATTGGGATAATACCTATTTACTGTATTATCCAGAAGCTGAAATCCAGTACAGACTCGATACTTCTCACAGAAGAAGGTTTGTCACAACAGTCTCCAGATAATAAGATACATTGTAACAAATGTCAGGCACGGATTACTAGTTTCTTAAACACATTAGGAGATTTCACTAGAAAGGCGTGAATTTCAGTAAGGTCTTCCTCCCTGTGACCCCGGACTCGGAGCGCCCGTGTGAGCCCGAGGCGAAAACGCCATTAACTAATGAGCTTGTACCGCGCGGTTCTGACTCACGTTCGTTTCGAGATATTTTCTACTTGACATATGTTCCTCTGAATCATCAAGAACAAGGGGTGGAGGCCGAGGAGATGCAGGTCCAGAGCAGAGCGGAAGGTGACCTTGCCGAATACAGGATGTCAGAGGATGGACGTTACATATACGGAAGAATAGAATGCGAGAGGTTATTACCTCCCAGACTGTGGAATCATCACATAAAACCTTCACCAACATCAGTGGCTGACTCTACATGTACCGATACTATGGATTAAATCACCTCCAGAGCTGCATTCACAATTCTACCAGGATCTATTAAAAACAGGTGTGACCTGCATCATTATTCCCAGTAACCACAGCACACGTCAGTCTGGTCACAGGAAGGAAGAGTTATAAAATGCAGCTCTGGATGTAACTGGAGTAGAAGACATGACACTACTAGGAAACACTTCTGCTAACAGGTTAAAGGGGTTGTCTGGGTTCAGCTCTGAACCTGGACAACCCCTTTAAGGGGAGCACTTCTTTTTTAAAGATTTGTAGCCACCTCTGTACTCTACCTTTAAATCAGAACTCAATAGTCTGCAAGTCCCATAGTCCGGAATCCATCAAGGACAGACCCAACAGTAAAAACTCTAGAACAGGCATGACCAACCGGCAGCTCTCCAGTTGTTGTAAAACTACAACTCCCACCATGCCCTGCTGTAGGCAGTCTGAGCATGCTGGGAGTTGTAGCTTTGCAACAGCTAGAGAGACTCAGGTTGGCCATCCCTGCTCTAGAACCTGACTACACAGGGTTGTCGGTAGTCTGTCACCATGGAGACACAATGGTCTCTAAAGGGGCTGCATACACTGGGGGGAGGGGTTCAGAATGAAGACTGGATACAAACTTGCTTTATTTTTTGCTTTATATTAGAGATGAGCGAATCTATTCGCCGCTTCGTAGATTCGTATCGAATCTTGGGATTTTTCAGCTGCGAAGCGAATCCGAATATTAGGTGATTCGCTTCGCTTTTGTACGCATTCGCTACGTAGTGTGTCCTATAAATTATACGCTATTCTACGTATAATTTAGTTACCCTATACGCTGTTGCATACAAATTCAATTCAGCGATGCAGACTCCTCCCTGGTAGTTCCGCCCCTTTCTCCAGCGCGGGAGGATGACGAGGCAACTCAGGAAATTAAGTTGCGCATTCGTGCGCCTCATCCTTTTTCCCCTTTTCAGGTTATTTGTGGAGCCCTTGAAAGAGGGTTTTTAAGGAACCTTTGCTGTTTTTTTTTTACCCATTTGGATTACAATTTTACCTATGTGGATTACAAATTGCGACTGAGTTTGGGACTCTGTTCCAGTTCTATGACAAGCGTCAGAAGAAAGAGACTTAAACGTGTCCGTGAGCATACTAGGTTAGGTGATATATTTAAAATGTTTATATTATACCTATAATAATGTATTTGCACTTTTACCATATATATGTCTCGAATATTCGCTCTGCCTCTGAGGAGTGCACGCCGCGGCCTCTCCTCGTACGTGCCTGCGTATTACGTAATCGCTTAGACAATAGTACGCTGAGATTCGTAAGCTATTTGTACGCTCATGCATATGTCTACTAAAAAGTTGCGTACATTTTGTAAATGAATGTTCGTTATTAGTGAGCGAATGTTCGCTAATAGCACATAATAACGTATATTTTGTACGCAAATACAACAAATCTATTCGTCGAATATACGAATTTTAGGAAAAGTTCGGCGAATAATTTTTTGAATGATTCGCTCATCTCTACTTTATATAAATTGTAGCAAGAAGAATTCACTTCTGGAATGTGACGCTCTGCGGAATAATAAACATTATTATTATTTAAATAATTGCCAAAATCTCCTGTTAATCTTCTGTTTCTCACCAAGGACGTTCGCTAATCCCTCCAATAATCCGGGACATCTGGTAATCCGGCTCCACAGGGGCTGGACTATTCGAATTTTACCGCCTGAGCGCGGCTTTTGCGGTAGTTTGTGTAAACCGCTCTGTGACACCGGAAGGATCAACCGCACAGAACCCGGAGATTTCCTTTCCATATGTCAGCGCGGCCACAGGGACGCGGCGTACACACAGCGCAGGAGAAGCGTCTTACGTGCGGCACGCTTCATCGGGGGATGAACATATGGCTCCTCCACAATATCCTTCATTCTTATGGGTTCCCTAAAGCCTCCGAGATGTCGCCGCCGCCGCTCACAAAGTCACCGCCACTGGAAGCGTTAATTAACAGCTCCTTGTGACTCGCCATATGCCGCGCCATATATAACATTTATGAGGAGCGAAATTTATGCTATTTGTGCATCCGGACTTAATCAAGTTTCCAGGCAGGAGTCGCGCGGCATAAAAAAAGGCCTTTCTGTAGCGGGAAAAAAAACTAAAAAGGCCGCCACAGAAAACTGCCATGTTGTCAGGGGGCGGAGCCCTTGTAGGAGCATGTTCTGCTGTAAACTATGGTATAACAGGGGTCAGCAACCTTCAGCACTTCAGCTGCTGTGAAACTACAATTCCCAGCATGCTCCATTCATTTCTTTGAGAGCTGAGCAAATATGCATGCTGGGAGTTGTAGTTTCACAACTGCTGGAGGTTGCCTATCCCTGGTGTAGTCTATAGAACTGCAATGTCCGACACTGGATGTATCAGAGCACATCAGCCGTCACTCAGCTTTTCCAGAGTCCTGAACCACCAATTTGTGTAGGGGGGGATATCACCGGGTCACATACAGCATGTCACATACTGTCGTCGGTGTAACGGCAGTCACTTGGGTGGTCACACGGCTCTCCCAGAAACCAAGACAGGTCTCAATCATGAAGGAAATCTGCTACAATGTATCAGTCCATTATCTACACTGGGTACAAATCGTTACCTGTGAGAGGTATTAGGATAACACATGTTCCATTCACTGACATGCTGAAAGCTGCAGAGCTTCTGATTCCACAGCAATTATGCTTTATTTACAGGAGACGTAACCGTCCCTTTAATTCGGCTCTTTCCCCAAATCCAATCAGATACAATGTAACAATATTTCCGGATATTTAGAGATTCCTTGTGTTCTGGGCGTCTCGGAGGCGATGACGGCCCGGCAGATGGGGGTCAGCGGTGACGTCACATGTTACACGTCAGAATTGGCTGCGTTGTTTCACTGTGATAATTTGAGATTTCCCCCGGAGACGCGACGGTCCGTGAATACGGAGGTATCGGATTTGGCGTATTTTTAGACGACCGCCACGCGTTACACAGATTACGATGTTTTGGGGACAGAGCAGATGGGACGTCATGCACCATACGAGGCGTCATCTATCACCGTGACAATGCGCAGGTTCCTCGCCATCCGCTCACCGCAGGGGGAAGGACGAGATTCAGGTCTGCGGCAGCTTCAGACGGACGAGTGACGGTTGGCAGCGGTTCTGCCGCTCGTTAATTTAATCATATTAATTCATTACTTGTACACATCAGAGGAGATGTCACATCTAAAGCTTCGGAGGATCCCACAAGGAGGAGGACATGACGGTCACCTGCCGGGAGACAGCCGATGATGGAACGGACAGGCGGCCGGGGGAGGGGAGGAAATCGGATGACATAAAATAATAAAAACGCCAAGTATTACAACAGAATCCTCACCAAACCTCGGGCAGATCCTTCATTAACACCTCAGAGATATAAAGCCCCCAAGACAGCAAGACACAGAAGACCGCCACACCGATGACATCATCGATGACATCACAGGGGTGTATTATACGTTACCACATGTCCATTCACTGCAGCAATCTACTGCCTGACAGCGGCCAACAGCCTGCGCCAAACACTGCAACAATGTGTCTGAGGAGCTAGAAGATCAGTACAGGATAAGTAATGTATGTACACAGTGACTGCACCAGCAGAATAGTGAGTGCAGCTCTGGAGTATAATACAGGATGTAACTCAGGATCAGTACAGGATAAGTAATGTATGTACACGGTGACTGCACCAGCAGAATAGTGAGTGCAGCTCTGGAGTATAATACAGAATGTAACTCAGGATCAGTACAAGATAAGTAATGTATGTGCACAGTGACTGCACCAGCAGAATAGTGAATGCAGCTCTGGGGTATAATACAGGATGTAACTCAGGATCAGTACAGGATAAGTAATGTATGTACACAGTGACTGCACCAGCAGAATAGTGAGTGCAGCTCTGGAGTATAATACAGGATGTAACTCAGGATCAGTACAGGATAAGTAATGTATGTACACAGTGACTGCACCAGCAGAATAGTGAGTGCAGCTCTGGAGTATAATACAGAATGTAACTCAGGATCAGTACAAGATAAGTAATGTATGTGCCACAGTGACTGCACCAGCAGAAATAGTGAGTGCAGCTCTGGAGTATAATACAGGATGTAACTCAGGATCAGTACAGGATAAGTAATGTATGTATACAGTGACTGCACCAGCAGAATAGTGAGTGCAGCTCTGGAGTTTAATACAGGATGTAACTCAGGATCAGTACAGGATAAGTAATGTATGTACACAGTGACTGCACCAGCAGAATAGTGAGTGCAGCTCTGGAGTATAATACAGGATGTAACTCAGGATCAGTACAGGATAAGTAATGTATGTACACAGTGACTGCACCAGCAGAATAGTGAGTGCAGCTCTGGAGTTAATACAGGATGTAACTCAGGATCAGTACAGGATAAGTAATGTATGTACACAGTGACTGCACCAGCAGAATAGTGAGTGCAGCTCTGGAGTGCAATACAGGATGTAACTCAGGATCAGTACAGGATAAGTAATGTATGTACACAGTGACTGCACCAGCAGAATAGTGAGTGCAGCTCTGGAGTATAATACAGGATGTAACTCAGGATCAGTACAGGATAAGTAATGTATGTACACAGTGACTGCACCAGCAGGAATAGTGAGTGCAGCTCTGGAGTATAATACAGGATGTAAATCAGGATCAGTACAGGATAAGTAATGTATGTACACCAGTGACTGCACCAGCAGAATAGTGAGTGCAGCTCTGGAGTATAATACAGGATGTAACTCAGGATCAGTACAGGATAAGTAATGTATGTACACAGTGACTGCACCAGCAGAATAGTGAGTGCAGCTCTGGAGTATAATACAGGATGTAAATCAGGATCAGTACAGGATAAGTAATGTATGTACACAGTGACTGCACCAGCAGAATAGTGAGTGCAGCTCTGGAGTATAATACAGGATGTAACTCAGGATTAGTACAGGATAAGTAATGTATGTAACAGTGACTGCACCAGCAGAAATAGTGAGTGCAGCTCTGGAGTATAATACAGGATATAAAACTCAGGATCAGTACAGGATAAGTAATGTATGTACACAGTGACTGCACCAGCAGAATAGTGAGTGCAGCTCTGGAGTATAATACAGGATGTAACTCAGGATCAGTACAGGATAAGTAATGTATGTACACAGTGACTGCACCAGCAGAATAGTGAGTGCAGCTCTGGAGTATAATACAGGATATATTTCTCAGTAAGCTGTAAATTAACCACATGGAGGGAAGAGAATAAGATTTGCTTCATATTTTTCTGGATGATCAGCACAAGGGTCTTGTCTGTGTAGTCGGGGGATGATACAATGTCACATTCTAGTCTACGGTCACTGCACTGATACATTGTATTCTAGCAGCACATTCATTATTCTCTCTCCATATACAGAGCTAATGTTGTAGAATTAGGGGCGTCAGGACCCCGGTTATGACAGTCACTTCTGCACCCTCATATTGCCACCACGAATCTGTACGAGTTACTCCAAATTAACTAGGAAAGCTCACCCCGGCCCTCCATCATGTGATGCAGATACGGACTCCTCCTCAGTCAGATACCATTAAATCAGTGGATGATGGGAGTGATCGGATGAGCGTATCATGGATTTTATTACCTGTGGGGGAGATCAGTCCGGGAGACAAGAGACTCTGGACCCCGTGCGGCAGCAGACGAGCGTTCTCCTGGATGGCAACTCCCAGCGATCGCTTCGGGGGCCTCCCAGGCCTGGAGCTGTGGGGACACAATGGACAGCAATGAGTTAACCCTATAGGATCCTCCGCAGAGAATATAATGACAGTACAATGTGAATGAGGCTCAATCACTGCCTGATAATAGGAATCAATCAATTATCAAAACCATGAAACAGTCCATGAATGGAAACAATTCTGGGGATAAAACATCAGCACACCTCGTCCTCAGCTGGACACATGCTTCTCACAGCTGAGGGTTTGTTATAGTTGCATCCAGTTTAGACTGGACTTCATGTGGATACAATGTATCAGTGCAGGCAAAACATAACAGAGGTTTGTCCAGGCCAGCGACCTCCGGCACTCCAGATGCTGTGTAACTACAACTCCCAGCATGCACACTTGCTAGGCTATTTTGTAACTTCTACCTGAAGTGAAGGAAGGATTCTGGGAGTTGTAGTTCAGAACGGCAGGAGCGTCGGACGCTGATCCCTGGTCTATACTACTTCACTGACACAAAGCCTCGGAGTTGGATTTAAGCAATGAATATTTCAGAGATCTTGAAGACAATGAGAAAGTGAAGCACAAAGTTGCAGAACCTTTGATTCTATAATGATTGGGACTTTTTACATAAAAGTAGAAAATTCTTTACAGAAAAAGATTCTCTTTCTTAGTTACTGAACTGTTTCAAAACCAAAGGAATGAACGAAATTCCCGAACTATGGTGACACAGGAGGAGAGGGGCCCTTTACCGAAGACAAGTGGGCCCCTCTCCCATCAGTATCAGTGTGTTGGGGGCAGAGCCATGCGGAGAGGGTGGAGCTATCATGGGCTGGGCCCGCCCCCTCCACATACCCCATGTCAGCCGGCCCCCACCTCCTCTGCTCAGATCTGGGATCGTCAGGGATGATTTGTATCAATTTGTTACTGAGTGATTTAAATGTGAAGATTTAACAATCCAGAAAATATTACGCTGCGCGGCGCACATCTCCGGGCGCCACTTATCCTGCGTATAATCAGTTCTCGTATCCTCAGGCTCTGCTTACAAAATGTCAATTATCTTTCAATTTGGACAAGTTATTAAAAGGATATATCTTGTTGATCTCTTGATATCAGCGGAAAGAAAAGTTTATTGAGCTGCGGACCGCGACATGGCGTCTCCTGACCGGAATATAGATCTAGATATGAGAACGTGCTAGGTAAGGATAGATAGATGGATGGATATGAGATATATATATGAGATAGATAATAGATAGATATGAGATAGATAGATAGAAGATAGATAGATAGATAGATAGATAATAGATAGAATAGCGAAAGATAGATATGAGATAGATAGATAGATAGGAGATAAATAGATAGATAGTATAATTAGATAGTAGAAGATAGATAGATAGATAGATAGATAGATAGATAGATAGATAGATAGATATGATAGATAGATAGATAGATAGATAGATAGATAGATAGATAGATAGATAGATAGATAGATAGATAGATGATATATATAGATAGATAGATAATAGATATATAGATAATAAAAAATAAAAAATAAAAAAAAATAAAGAAAATAGAAGATAATAGATAATAAAATAAATATGAGAAATATATATGAATAAAAAAATAATAATAATAAATAGATAGATAATAGATAGATAGATAGATAATAGATAATAGATAGATAGATAGATAGATAGATAGATAGATAGATAGATAGATAGATAGATAGATAGATAGATAGATAGATAGATAGATAGATAGATAGATAGATAGATAGATAGATAGATAGATAGATAGATAGATAGATAGATAGATATAGATAGATAGATAGGTAGATAGATAATAGATAGATAGATAGATAGATAGATAGATAGATAAAGATAGATATGAGATAGATAGATAGATAATAGATAGATAGATAGATAGATAGATAGATAGATAGATAGATAGATAGATAGATAGAATAGAGAGATAGATAAGATAATAGATAGATAGAGATAGATAGATGATAGATAGATAGATAATAGATAGATAGATAGATAGATAGATAGATAGATAGATAGATAATAGATAGATAGATAGATAGATAGATAGATAGATAGAAGAGATAGATAGATAGATAGATAGATAGATAGATAGATAGATAGATAGATAGGAGGACTGTGTGATCTGGCTGATAACATGTAATAATCACACGGATACAGATTACACACTTGTATGATGGAGTCAGAGGTGAAGCCGTACCTCGCGCCTCCTGTCCCTTTATGTGAGAAGATGGATTACTCACCAGGCAGGGGCTCCGCTAACAGCATTAACCTCACCTATCAGCGGAGCAGATTTTCCTCCAGGCCCCGAGAACCTCATAAGATGTGAGGCTCAATTTCAAATAAAAATGCAGGAATATACGGGTCTGCGCCTGAACGCTCGCCGCTCACCGACCGCCATAACCGCATTTATCCACTTACATTTCTAGGAAAGTTCTCGCAATAAAATTCCTCTTCTGCAAATCAACTCCCATCATGGAGCAGATCAGTGAATGTCAAGGGGGATACATGGAAAATGTAACAAGAAACCGTGAAACGTGGCAGGAAAAGATTAACCTTCCACGTAATGAGAGGGTTCAGCCTGTACTCCATACAGACACTAGACAGCAATGACCACCAGGACCACACGACCGACCACCAGGACAAGACTGTAGACCACAAGCATCAGAGCATAAACCACCAGGACCAGACTACAGACCGCCAGGACCAGACGACAGACCACCAGGACCAGACTACAGACGACCAGGATCAGACTACAGACCGCCAGGACCAGACTACAGACCGCCAGGACCAGACTACAGACCGCCAGGACAAGACTACAGACCGCCAGGACCAGACTACAGACCGCCAGGACCAGACTACAGACCGCCAGGACCAGACTACAGACCGCCAGGACCAGACTACAGACGACCAGGATCAGACTACAGACCGCCAGGACCAGACTACAGACCACCAGGACCAGACTACAGACCAACAGGACCAGACTACAGACCGCCAGGACCAGACTACAGACCGCCAGGATCACACTACAGGCCACCAGACTATAGACCACCAGAGTAAGACTACAGATCACCAGGACCAGACTACAGACCACCAGGACCAGACTACAGACCACCAGGACCAGACTACAGACCACCAGGACCAGACTACAGACCACCAGACCATAGACCACCAGAGTAAGACTACAGATCACCAGGATCAGACTACAGACCACCAGGACCAGACTACAGACCACCAGACTACAGACCACCAGACTACAGACCACCAGACTACAGACCGCCAGGATCACACTACAGACCGCCAGAACCAGACTACAGACCGCCAGGACCAGGCTACAGACCGCCAGGACCAGACTACAGACCACCAGAGTAAGACTACAGATCACCAGGATCAGACTACAGACCACCAGGACCAGACTACAGACCACCAGACTACAGACCACCAGACTACAGACCGCCAGGACCAGACTACAGACCGCCAGGATCACACTACAGACCGCCAGAACCAGACTACAGACCGCCAGGACCAGGCTACAGACCGCCAGGACCAGACTACAGACCGCCAGGACCAGACTACAGGCCACCAGACTACAGACCACCAGACTATAGACCACCAGAGTAAGACTACAGATCATCAGGATCAGACTACAGACCACCAGGACAAGACTGTAGACCACAAGCATCAGAGCATAAACCACCAGGACCAGACTACAGACCGCCAGGACCAGACTACAGACCACCAGGACCAGACTACAGACCACCAGGATCACACTACAGACCACCAGACTACAGACCACCAGGATCAGACTACAGACCACCAGACTACAGACCACCAGGACCAGACTACAGACCGCCAGACTACAGACTGCCAGACTACAGACCACCAGGACCAGACTACAGACCGCCAGGACCAGACTACAGACCACCAGGACAAGACTGTAGACCACAAGCATCAGAGCATAAACCACCAGGACCAGACTACAGACCGCCAGGACCAGACTACAGACCACCAGGACCAGACTACAGACCACCAGGATCACACTACAGACCACCAGACTACAGACCACCAGGATCAGACTACAGACCACCAGACTACAGACCACCAGGACCAGACTACAGACCGCCAGACTACAGACTGCCAGACTACAGACCACCAGGACCAGACTACAGACCGCCAGGACCAGACTACAGACCACCAGGACCAGACTACAGACCGCCAGACTACAGACTGCCAGACTACAGACCACCAGGACCAGACTACAGACCGCCAGGACCAGACTACAGACCGCCAGGACCAGACTACAGACCGCCAGGACCAGACTACAGACCGCCAGGACCAGACTACAGACCACCAGGACCAGACTACAGACCGCCAGGACCAGACTACAGACCGCCAGGACCAGACTACAGACCACCAGGACCAGACTACAGACCACCAGGACCAGACTACAGACCACCAGGATCAGACTACAGACCACCAAGCTCCGCCCCTTCTAATCTTTTTTGAGCAAGTTAGAAAAAAAGTGTAAAAACCCTAGTTGTGTCAAAATTGTGCCACTTTTTAGACCCACTAGATGAATAGATCTGAGATGGGGGAGGGGCAGGAATCCACCCTCGTGATAGTGTGAGGGTGAAATGAGGGTGGAGTAAAAACAACAGGGATCTCCTCTTGTGTCAGGCCCCACCCCCTCCGATCCTGCACCAAGCATAACACAATGGATCACCTTAGCTCAGATCGTCCCTTTAAGGATTTTCTAGACAGCAGTGAGGACGTCATATATCAGGGATTATAATCCGACAATCTGTGGCGAGAAAAGCAGAAACTGAAGGAGAGATGGCGGCACAGGACTCCGGGAGGCGGCCATTATTCTCTAATTGCGCCCTGATCGTTTGCTGTTGTTTTTCACGCTCCCGTTTAATTGTCTGCGTTTTTGTCTCAGTTTAAATTAACAGTTTTATTTAACTTTAACGTTTAATTAACACAAAATAATCAACAGCAACGAACGAGCAGACGGCGAAAATGTGCGAGACACAAAAACCTGATGAACACCCCAGAGTCATGTACCCCGAGAACAAGTCACCACCGTGTGTAATCTGAGGTGTTACATGGGACTGCAGGTGACGTCTACTACATTATCTGTACTCAGAGAGTTATCACTGTGTTATCTGTGGTGTTACATAGGACTGCAGGTGACATCTACTACATTATCTGTACTCAGAGTTATCACTGTGTTATCTGTGGTGTTACATAGGACTGCAGGTGACATCTACTACATTATCTGTACTCAGAGAGATATCACTGTGTTATCTGTGGTGTTACATAGGACTGCAGGTGACATCTACTACATGATCTGTACTCAGAGTTATCACTGTGTTATCTGTGGTGTTACATAGGACTGCTGGTGACATCTACTACATTATCTGTACTCAGAGAGTTATCACTGTGTTGTCTGTGGTGTTACATAGGACTGCTGGTGACATCTACTACATTATCTGTACTCAGAGAGTTATCACTGTGTTATCTGTGGTGTTACATAGGACTGCAGGTGACATCTACTACATTATCTGTACTCAGAGAGTTATCACTGTGTTATCTGTGGTGTTACATAGGACTGCAGGTGACATCTACTACATTATCTGTACTCAGAGAGTTATCACTGTGTTATCTGTGGTGTTACATAGGACTGCTGGTGACATCTACTACATTATCTGTACTCAGAGATTCATCACTGTGTTATCTGTGGTGTTACATAGGACTGCAGGTGACATCTACTACATTATCTGTACTCAGAGAGTTATCACTGTGTTATCTGTGGTGTTACATAGGACTGCAGGTGACATCTACTACATTATCTGTACTCAGAGTTATCACTGTGTTATCTGAGGTGTTACATGGGACTGCAGGTGACGTCTACTACATTATCTGTACTCAGAGAGTTATCACTGTGTTATCTGAGGTGTTACATAGGACTGCAGGTGACATCTACTACATTATCTGTACTCAGAGAGTTATCACTGTGTTATCTGTGGTGTTACATAGGACTGCAGGTGACATCTACTACAATATCTGTACTCAGAGAGTTATCACTGTGTTATCTGTAGTGTTACATAGGACTGCAGGTGACATCTACTACATTATCTGTACTCAGAGAGTTATCACTGTGTTATCTGTGGTGTTACATAGGACTGCAGGTGACATCTACTACATTATCTGTACTCAGAGAGTTATCACTGTGTTATCTGTGGTGTTACATGGGACTGCAGGTGACATCTACTACATTATCTGTACTCAGAGAGTTATCACTGTGTTATCTGTGGTGTTACATGGGACTGCAGGTGACATCTACTACATTATCTGTACTCAGAGAGTTATCACTGTGTTATCTGTGGTGTTACATAGGACTGCAGGAGACATCTACTACATTATCTGTACTCAGAGAGTTATCACTGTGTTATATGTGGTGTTACATAGGACTGCAGGAGACATCTACTACATTATCTGTACTCAGAGAGTTATCACTGTGTTATCTGTGGTGTTACATAGGACTGTAGGTGACATCTCACACATTATCTGTACTCAGAGAGTTATCACTGTGTTATCTGTTGTGTTACATAGGACTGCAGGTGACATCTACTACATTATCTGTACTCAGAGAGTTATCACTGTGTTATCTGTGGTGTTACATAGGACTGCAGAGGACATCTACTACATTATCTGTACTCAGAGAGTTATCACTGTGTTATCTGTGGTGTTACATAGGACTGCAGGTGACATCTACTACATTATCTGTACTCAGAGCGTTATCACTGTGTTATCTGAGGTGTTACATAGGACTGCAGGTGACATCTACTACATTATCTGTACTCAGAGAGTTATCACTGTGTTATATGTGGTGTTACATAGGACTGCAGGTTACATCTACTACATTATCTGTACTCAGAGTTATCACTGTGTTATCTGTGGTGTTACATAGGACTGCAGGTGACATCTACTTCATTATCTGTAGTCAGAGAGATATCACTGTGTTATCTGTGGTGTTACATAGGACTGCAGGTGACATCTACTACATTATCTGTACTCAGAGAGCTATCACTGTGTTATCTGTGGTGTTACATAGGACTGCAGGTGACATCTACTACATTATCTGTACTCAGGGAGTTATCACTGTGTTATCTGTGGTGTTACATAGGACTGCAGGTGACATCTACTACATTATCTGTACTCAGAGAGTTATCACTGTGTTATCTGTGGTGTTACATAGGACTGCAGGTGACATCTACTACATTATCTGTACTCAGAGTTATCACTGTGTTATCTGTGGTGTTACATAGGACTGCAGGTGACATCTACTACATTATCTGTACTCAGAGAGTTATCACTGTGTTATCTGTGGTGTTACATAGGACTGCAGGTGACATCTACTACATTATCTGTCCTCAGTCTAATGACGATATCCCCTCTGCTACATCCTATAATACACGTATATCAGCCGGTGCAGAGATGGAGAATGTAATAAGATTAATGTTTGTATTTTTGGCCGCAGAATGTTATTTCATTACATCCTATGGGATCAGCTGCGATTCGGGATAATTTATTTGACATTTCGCCTTCATTCTCTCATTTCACTCAGGTAACTATAAATAACAAAGGAAACATCTCAAAGAGATAAAACAATAAAACACATTTCTCCGTATAAGACACCCCCCCCCCCCCACATCATGAATTACGTCCAATCCATAAAATGCGCAATGTTGACGAGACAGAAGAACAACTCGGCAGAAGCCGTTCATCCTGGTAATGGAGATGAGAGCGGGGGAGGGGCACTTCCCTCTCCGCTCCTTACATCCCCCACAATGCTATAGGGCAGACACTGATCCAGCAGGGGCAGCAGTGAGTGTGATCCCTGCCGCTCTGGCTGTGACTGGAGCATAAAGTAAAGCAGTAACCCCCGCAGTATCTCCCAGGGTGTCCTCCTGTCCAACGTGCCGTTCCTAAACATCCCATATAAAGTCAGCGCGGCCCCCGTCAGCCCCGGTCCAGCGCCACGCTGCCTATTTAGGGCATATCTCCGGCTTATCTCCCGATAAATCGCTTTAACGTTTATTACATTTTTATTCTTCATTTCTTCTAATAAAAGTAAATCTTTCCGGTTTATTTTTAGAGCAATTTCGTTTTAGAATCTTATTAAGGTCAAATTAAAATCTCTTTTATTTGGAATTTATGACACAAGTTTCTTACAAGCCAAAGGTAGTTAAACTTTCCCTGACCCAAGAGACACACGTCGCCTGCGCAGGAGGGAGGCTGCCAGGGGGGGAAGGGCAGTAATAATGCAAAAAACGGGGAATCGAAGAGTAACCTATCATCACCATCTCATCATTTAAAGGAGCAGAACATCGGACTAGGTGACACTGTGTAATATATATATAGTAGGGGACACGGCAAACACTGCAGCCAAAAAGAAGGGAGGAGGGGGATGCAGCTGCAGATTCTCTCCTTCTGTGGATCAGGAGACATCTAACCATCTGGATTCAGAGCAGAGGTCACACTTAGGCCTCGTGCATACGACCGTGTGCTGACCGGGCCGTGCTGTGCATCCGACTGTCCGCACCGCAAAAAAGTAGTGCATGGACAGAAAACAGCGGATCCACAGAACATGGGCTCCGGCCAAGTGCACCCCACATCTCAGATGCAGACCCATTCACTTGATTAGGTCCACAATCCGGGAGATGCGGTGTACCGTAACAGAGGCGCGCATCGGAAGCCCACAGAAGCACTGCTGAGTGCTTCCGTCGGTTTTCTGTCCATGCCTCCGCACTGCAAAAAAGTAGTGTATGCAACACTTTATTACGGTGCGGACAGTCTGATGCGGATCACATTTAAAGAACTCCCATAAAAAATGTTTATTCTCTGACCTGTTAGAAAGGTGCATGATATAATCTGCAGTGAATGTAATCTTCTCATCAGAGACTGTATCTGTGAGCTATCCCCTCTCTTCTAATTGTAGCTGTGTCATGTGACCAACTGCCTGACCTCCAACTGACCCAGGACAGGAAGCCAGTTACTGCTCTATTCATTCTTATGAGACTCAAAGTGAGGCTCCCATAGGAATACATAGAGAAGTAGACTTCCTGTCCACACATAAGATGCTGTGTTATCTGGTGAGTCTGATTGTTGGTCACGTGACACAGATGAGAAACTTCAGGATGATATAACTCACAAATACAGACACTGGTAAGAAAATTACATTCACTACAGATTACATCATGCAGATTTCTAGCAGGACATGGAATAAAATTTTTTGCGGAAGTTCTTTAAGTGAATGGGTCCATGATCCGCATGCGGCAGCCCCGCGGTCAGTGCCCTGCAATTTGCAGTCTGCAGTACGGGCCCGGCGGGCATAAGTTCATGTGCATGAGGCCTTAGGAAAGCCTGAAGACACATGTCTGGAAAAGGAGCAGTTCTAAAAGTGAGGGGTAAAAAGACCCCAAATCTGCAGGTTACACAGGAACTCCACCTAATCCTGACAGCTAAGGAGTCAGTAAATAATTACAATGTATCAGTCAGTAAATAATAAATCTTATACAATGTATCAGTCAGTAAATAATAAATCTTATACAATGTATCAGTCAGTAAATAATAAATCTTATACAATGTATCAGGCAGGATATTTACCAGGTCTACACCGATACAAATGTAACCGTCCTTCAGCAGAGAGAAATACTAAACTGGTTTTCATGAAGAGATGAGACACAAAGGGGGTCATTTATTAAGACATATATAACACATTTGGTGTATTTAAGGCACTGATTTTGTTATGAAGGGGTTTTGCGGCAAAATCTGCTACTTTTCCGAGGTGGTATAAAAAGGGGCGTGGCATGGAGAAGAGGGCGGACTTTCTCATTTACCATTTTCTACAACAGTTTAAACGTTTACGGTCTTAGGCTTCATTTACACGTCCGTATGTGCTTTTCAGTCCACAAATTGCGGATCCGCACCTAAAAAACGTGTTTCCATTTTTTTTGAGGATCCATTGTAACAATGCCTATCCTTGTCAGCAAAACGGACAAGAATAGGACATGTTCTATCGGAACGGAAATACAGACATACGGAAACACACGGAGTACCTTCCGTTTTTTTTGCGGACCCATTCAAATGAATGGTTCCGCATACGCTCCGCAAAAAAAAAAAAAAAACGTAACGGAAACAAAATACGGACATGTGAATGAAGCCTTAAACTACAGGCATGTTCCATGGCCGGTGGAAACCAAGCACCACAGTTATGAAAAGGCCTGTGCTTCTACATAACTTTGGCGCATCCACCGCCAGAGCATGCGGATTAAGAACGGCGTATAAATCGCCATTTTTAATAAATAACCCCCAAAATCTATTAGAAAGAAGGATTACCCTTCATGATGTTAAAATTACGTTTCCTTTACAAAAAGCTGGATGAGCGCACAACTTACTAAGACAGCTGAGGGCATAACGTAAGACACCGGTGGCGGCCATTAGACGTGGCCATCCAGTGGTATAGGGCCCCTGCGGCTGCCACTTTACCCTTTAGTATCTGCATTATTACAGGGTATGGCTCTAAAGAACAATGCAGGGTCTGCAGAAAGCCGGGTTACGATCTCGAGGGTAATGGCGCAGCCGTCACTTGGTATCGGTTACCAGTCTAGGGGACAAATATTCAATATTCGGGAATTCTAATGGTCTGAGGTCTGGAAGCTTCTAGGGCCCCGGTAAAGTGATGTCCATCTGCCACTTATATCCTCTAATGAGGCGGAGGGTCCTATGGGTGCCCTCGGGCTCTGCCCATGTATTTATAAGATGGGTGCAGGCTGTCGGTTACAGGAGCGGACGTACCTTATACGCTGCAGGTGCACAGGGGCCCGATACATGAGAGGGCCCAATGCTGTGTAATAGACAAACGCTGCTCTGGAGGACAGAGAGAGACAAAGGGTGAGACTCTGGGGTACTGGAGACCAAGGGGCCCAGGGCCTGTTCTTGCAGGGGCCCCCTGCGTCCTCCATTGTTGTCACTGTGACACCTGCTCACGTGGAGCCGTCACTCCGCTGCTCACACACAGAATAGTAAATGATGGCGGCGCTGTGATGTGACAGACCGACGAGCTGTCGGCACATTGTAAGACTCTATTCCCACCCGGCGGAGCTTTGTTCCGCGACTTCTGATGGAGCTGATCACAAAACCCGCCGCTCGCCTGACAGCTCCTGCCTCGTCTTCTCTTTCCTCCGGGTGTCGACTTAAACAAATCACTTTGGCGCAGCCACAGAACAAACCGTGGAGGTCGGGAGCGACTACGGAACATGTTCTGAGAGGTAGAAATCAAAGACGAGCTGCGATGTCGCTCACCCCAATACAAGAGCCGCAACGGGCGCAGCAATCAACCGCAGGGCGGCCACCAGCGACAACTGCCTGCACACAATGACAGGTTGTCAGCGCTCAGAGCTGCGGATGGCGGCACAGTGTGTCAGCTGGAGGAGTCATGTGACCCAGGTAATGAGCCCATTCTTCTCCACAGACCCCCAGTCATACACGTGCTACTTGAACACATCTTTTATAGAGCGGAGGGGCACACCGCCCGCTGGTCACACCCCACTATTTCAGAGCGGGTCGTCCAGACTTACTGGTAGACATTGCCCGGTTACATTGTGGCACTTCTGTAACAGTGGAGCGGGCGTACGAGGGGGCACAGGGCCCGTCTGAGCCAGTGTAGCTGCCTACAGGTGGCAGTAGAGAGACAGTTGTCTTCCTCCAGGAGCAGAGCTCATACTGTACGACGCCAAACATGGGCTACACGGAGAACTACTGCCCCCAACATCTGAATCCCAAATCATTTTAACCCCTTCCCCGATTCTGCCGTGAAATGCCCCCTTCAGTCATGCCCAAAGCAGCTGCCTATAAAGGGGCTTTTCCGGTAATATTTTTAGCTGGTGCCCACAGTCTACCCTCTGAAATAGGAGATTCATACTTACCTGATCCCCTCCGTTTATATCCAGCAGCGCATGGACATGGTCACAAGCAGAACGTCACCGCTGAAGCCAGTCATTGACTGGAGCAGAGCATGCAGGTAAGTAGGAGTCTTCTATTTCAGGGGGTAGGTTAAAAATCACTATATCACTGGAAAAGCCCTTTAAGTTGGACGGTGGAGATTAGGGCATGTTCACACCTAGTGCATGAGGTGCGGTGAAAACGGCATCTGAAATTGCACAGCTTTTACAGGTGAAACGTGTATTTTACATTTCACCCATAAAAACGGCACGGCCACTTACTGCATTACGTCACCACGACCCACACAAGACCCACCGCCAGGGGCTGCAGGACGTGAGACGAGAGCATCTGACTGAGCACCGCTGGAGGGTTACGCCATGAACGGAACCAAAATCTAAGCTCCACGTAAACCCGATTTCTAGTAAATTCTTCATTTTCACTCTAAATGATACAAAACCTCTTTTTCATAAATTCCAGCAGTAATATTAAAGCCAGAGACTGGGCACTGGATGGCACTATTCATCTGAGCACTGTACGGCACTATTCATCTGGGCACTGGATGGCACTATTCATCTGAGCATAGTACGGCACTATTCATCTGGGCACTGGATGGCACTATTCATCTGAGCATAGTACGGCACTATTCATCTGAGCACTGGATGGCACTATTCATCTGAGCACTGGATGGCACTATTCATCTGAGCATAGTACGGCACTATTCATCTGGGCACTGGATGGCACTATTCATCTGAGCACTGGATGGCACTATTCATCTGAGCATAGTACGGCACTATTCATCTGGGCACTGGATGGCACTATTCATCTTTGCATAGTACGGCACTATTCATCTGGGCACTGGATGGCACTATTCATCTGGGCATAGTACGGCACTATTTATCTGGGCACTGGATGGCACTATTCATCTGAGCACTGGATGGCACTATTCATCTGGGCACGGTACGGCACTATTCATCTGGGCACGGTACGGCACTATTCATCTGGGCACTGGATGCACTATTCATCTGAGCATAGTACAGCACTATTCATCTGGGCACTGTACGGCACTATTCATCTGAGCACTGGATGGCACTATTCATCTGAGCATAGTACAGCACTATTCATCTGGGCACTGTACGGCACTATTCATCTGAGCACTGGATGGCACTATTCATCTGAGCACTGGATGGCACTATTCATCTGAGCACTGGATGGCACTATTCACCTGATCATAGTACGGCACTATTCATCTGGGCACTGGATGGCACTATTCATCTGGGCACTGGGATGGCACTATTCATCTGGGCACAGTACGGCACTATTCATCTGGGCACTGGATGGCACTATTCATCTGGGCACTGGATGGCACCATTTACCTGGGCACTGTACGGCACTATTCATTTGGGCACTGTACGGCCACTATTCATTTGGGCACTGTACGGCACTATTCATCTGGGCACTGTACGGCACTATTCATCTGGGCACTGTACGGCACTATTCATCTGGGCACTGTACGGCACTATTCATCTGGGCACTGTACGGCACTATTCATCTGGGCACAGTACGGCACTATCATCTGGGCACTCGATGGCACTATTCATCTGGGCACTGGATGGCACCATTTACCTGGGCCACTGTACGGCACTATTCATTGGGCACTGTACGGCACTATTCATCTGGGCACTGTACGGCACTATTCCATCTGGGCACTGTACGGCACTATTCATCTGGGCACTGTACGGCACTATTCATCTGGCACGGTATGGCACTTTCTGGCACTGGATGGCACTATTCATCTGGGCACTGTACGGCACTATTCATCTGGGCACGGTATGGCACTATTCATCTGGGCACTGTACGGCACTATTCATCTGGGCACTGTACGGCACTATTCATCTGGGCACTGTACGGCACTATTCATCTGGGCACTGTACGGCACTATTCATCTGGGCACTGTACGGCACTATTCATCTGGGCACTGTATGACACAATTTATCTGGGCACTGTACGGCACTATTCATCTGGGCACTGTACGACACCATTTTTCTGGGCACTGTATGACACCATTTATCTGGGCACTGTACGGCACTATTCATCTGGGCACTGTATGACACCATTTATCTGGGCACTGTATGACACCATTTATCTGGGCACTGTATGACACCATTTATCTGGGCACTGTATGGCACTATTTATCTGGGCACTGTATGACACCATCTTGGATATGTATTATCATTTCCTAAAGGAAAAAACACATGACTGATACATTATATCTGGAATGAAGCACATCTCTCCGATCATCTCTATATCCCCTTCAGTCTGGGGGGGGGGGTGGCACACACGTGTCCCATACGTGTCCCCTGTACGTCAGGCTCCTGCAGCACGGTCCAGGCCAGTGGAAACATTCCGGTATTTCCTCCACAGGGGCGGCCTGCTGCTCGGCTGATCACTTCTGATCGTTTCCTACGAGTCCTTGAACACTTCGTCTCCATGATGTGAGGACATTTCCTCGGCCGCGGACTTCTTATTCTTCTCCACTTCTGACCACACAATACATTTCTTACTTCATTGTCTCCTGGTAGGACACGTCTTCTCTCACATCACCAGCTGCTTCCTCCTCGTTTCCGCTCTGCTGATGAGACGCCATTTTCCAGATATTTAGTTTGATACTTTTTTATGTAAAATGTTAAGAATGAAGCCTCCAAAGCCAGATCCTAAATTCTGCAGGTCTCCGGTCAGCCCTCAGCCTGTAGGACCTCACTACTGCCCCCCAATGTTTGCACAGTGCATGACCAGTATTCAGAAATACATGGCATCTCCTAGGGGGCAGCTCTGGATGTGACTGGAGTATGGGGCACGATGTAGGGCAGCAGGACAGATCTCCAGGGATCAGAAAAGGCGCCACCCCTGTCCACAGGTTGTGTGTGGTATTGCACTTCAGCTCTACAAGCAGCAGATTGGGGCTACAGGACAGTGGTTGGGACAGACAAGGGGCAGGGGCGGTGGTCCACAGACATCAGGGAGAGCGCCTGGCCCGCCTCCGAGGGATCGGCAGTTTAAGACGGGCTACAAGAGTCTATGGCTCCCATCCTCACCGGCCCTGGATCTGACTGCAACCAATCTAACCCAAGAGACAGTCATCCGAGACCGTCCGCCCTGGATCTGACTGCAACCAATCTAACCCAAGAGACAGTCATCTGAGACCGGCCGCCCAGGATCTGACTGCAACCAATCTAACCCAAGAGACAGTCATCTGAGACCGTCCGCCCTGGATCTGACTGCAACCAATCTAACCCAAGAGACAGTCATCTGAGACCGTCCGCCCTGGATCTGACTGCAACCAATCTAACCCAAGAGACAGTCATCTGAGACCGGCCCGCCCTGGATCTGACTGCAACCAATCTAACCCAAGAGACAGTCATCCGAGACCGTCCGCCCAGGATTTGACTGCAACCAATCTAACCCAAGAAAAAGTCATCTGAGACCGGCCGCCCAGGATCTGACTGCAACCAATCTAACCCAAGAGACAGTCATCCGAGACCGTCCGCCCTGGATCTGACTGCAACCAATCTAACCCAAGAGACAGTCATCCGAGACCGTCCGCCCTGGATCTGACTGCAACCAATCTAACCCAAGAGACAGTCATCTGAGACCGTCCGCCCTGGATCTGACTGCAAACAATCTAACCCAAGAGACAGTCATCTGAGACCGTCCGCCCTGGATCTGACTGCAACCAATCTAACCCAAGAGACAGTCATCTGAGACCGGCCGCCTTGGATCTGACTGCAACCAATCTAACCCAAGAGACAGTCATCTGAGACCGGCCGCCCTGGATCTGACTGCAACCAATCTAACCCAAGAGACAGTCATCTGAGACCGGCCGCCCTGGATCTGACTGCAACCAATAAAACCCAAGAGACAGTCATCCGAGACTGTCCGCCCTGGATCTGACTGCAAACCAATCTAACCCAAGAGACAGTCATCCGAGACCGGTCGCCCAGGATCTGACTGCAAACAATCTAACCAAGAGACAGTCATCTGAGACCGTCCGCCCTGGATCTGACTGCAACCAATAAAACCCAAGAGACAGTCATCCGAGACTGTCCGCCCTGGATCTGACTGCAAACAATCTAACCCAAGAGACAGTCATCTGTGACCGGCCGCCTTGGATCTGACTGCAACCAATCTAACCCAAGAGACAGTCATCCGAGACCTTCCCCCCCTGATCTGACTGCAAACCAATCTAACCCAAGAGACAGTCATTCCGAGACCGGTCGCCCTGGATCTGACTGCAACCAATCTAACCCAAGAGACAGTCATCTGAGACCGTCCGCCCTGGATCTGACTGCAACCAATCTAACCCAAGAGACAGTCATCTGAGACCGTCCGCCCTGGATCTGATTGCAACCAATAAAACCCAAGAGACAGTCATCTGAGACCGTCCCCCCCTGATCTCACTGCAAACAATCTAACCCAAGAGACAGTCATCCGAGACCTTCCACCCCCCCCCCCCCGATCTGACTGCAACCAATAAACCCAAGAGACAGTCATCTGAGACCGGCCGCCCTGGATCTGACTGCAACCAATCTAACCCAAGAGACAGTCATCTGAGACCGGCCGCCCTGGATCTGACTGCAACCAATAAAACCCAAGAGACAGTCATCCGAGACTGTCCGCCCTGGATCTGACTGCAAACAATCTAACCCAAGAGACAGTCATCCGAGACCGGTCGCCCAGGATCTGACTGCAAACAATCTAACCCAAGAGACAGTCATCTGAGACCGTCCGCCCTGGATCTGACTGCAACCAATAAAACCCAAGAGACAGTCATCCGAGACTGTCCGCCCTGGATCTGACTGCAAACAATCTAACCCAAGAGACAGTCATCCGAGACCGGCCGCCCTGGATCTGACTGCAACCAATCTAACCCAAGAGACAGTCATCTGTGACCGGCCGCCTTGGATCTGACTGCAACCAATCTAACCCAAGAGACAGTCATCCGAGACCTTCCCCCCCCTGATCTGACTGCAACCAATCTAACCCAAGAGACAGTCATCCGAGACCGGTCGCCCTGGATCTGACTGCAACCAATCTAACCCAAGAGACAGTCATCTGAGACCTCCCCCCCCCCCCCCCGATCTGACTGCAACCAATAAAACCCAAGAGACAGTCATCTGAGACCGGCCGCCTTGGATCTGACTGCAACCAATCTAACCCAAGAGACAGTCATCTGAGACCGGCCGCCCTGGATCTGACTGCAACCAATCTAACCCAAGAGACAGTCATCCGAGACCTTCCCCCCCCCCGATCTGACTGCAACCAATCTAACCCAAGAGACAGTCATCTGAGACCGGCCGCCTTGGATCTGACTGCAACCAATCTAACCCAAGAGACAGTCATCCGAGACTGTCCGCCCTGGATCTGACTGCAACCAATAAAACCCAAGAGACAGTCATCAGAGACCGGCCGCCCTGGATGTCCCAGGTCCTACTGGTCATATAGAAGTCTCAGGAACACACAGCAGACGGTGCCGGCCTTTGGCTGACGGGACCTGCAGCTCCTCACTATCTTATGTCAAAAGCCTTTGACAGGAGAACTTCTGGTTGGAGCAGGGGCCCGGTACTTTAGGGGCCACCGTTACCTTAACTGCAGTTTCCTACAGATGAATGTCATGGCTCACAATTACTGAAAGACTTCTCCCAGCTGGGGGTTTGTCACAGTTTTATCCAGTGTATCTGTGCAGCCTGATACATTGTAACAAGGAGAGCTGCACTGCTGCTGTATGGAGCTCACACACGAGTCTGTGACGAACCCTCAGCTGTGAGAAGTATTAGTCCAGGGCGCACTGTAAAGCAGCTGGTTGTACATGCAATGGTTCTTGTTCACTGGCAGCAAGCAGAGGTCTTACATGACAGAGCTGATTAAGCTGTATTCACACAGGACTGTGCCGTCAGTGAAGATCTCCATCCAGATGTGACCGAGCCTCGTCTTCAGCCGCCATCGTGTTACCCCCTGATATTAATCATTACTGCCCGGATCAAACGCCAGGAAATGATGCATTCTGGGTCAGTGACTCCGAGCCGCGGCCCAATGTCTCTGCAATGACCCCCAGAACGTGAGCGGAATAATCACAAGGGAAATGCAGTGAAGATGGAGGCCGATCCACCATGGACTGCGGAGGCCGGCACACGCCAAACATTACACATACATGATGGGGGTGGGGCGCCTATGGTTTAACACCTCCCCCCCCCCCCCCTCAAAAAAAAAAAAAAAAGAATCCGCACTGAAATCCGTCCGGACAACCTGTATCAATTTGTGCGGATTTACATGAGGATTTGGTATGGACTTTACTCTCCCCATTGAAGTGAATGGAGACAATCCGCTCAGGAAAAATAAAATAAATTGACATGTTACGGATTTTAGATTTTAAAATCCGCACAGAAAAAATTTGCATTGTGTACGTGAGAATTTCATAGACATGGCCTACGGCGTGGATTTTCTATGCTGAAAATCCGCACGCAATCCTGATCACGTGCTCTTAGCCTAAATGAAGTGAAATCATCATATAACGAAGTTCTACAATAGATTTTTTGTTTCAATTTGTTACTTTTTTAGCTCTCTGCTTGCTGTCAGCGAATGGAAACATCTTTACCTACATGGAGAAGCTGATGAAAACATCTTGTGCTCGATACAATGTATCCTCTGTGAGGTAAACACAGCAGCAGCACAAGCCTCTCTCCTGTCCAGGCAGTTTGTTACAATGTATCAGCACAAGCCTCTCTCCTGTCCGGGCAGTTTGTTACAATGTATCAGCACAAGCCTCTCTCCTGTCCAGGCAGTTTGTTACAATGTATCAGCACAAGCCTCTCTCCTGTCCAGGCAGTTTGTTACAATGTATCAGCACAAGCCTCTCTCCTGTCCGGGCAGTTTGTTACAATGTATCAGCACAAGCCTCTCTCCTGTCCAGGCAGTTTGTTACAATGTAATCAGCACAAGCCTCTCTCCTGTCCAGGCAGTTTGTTACAATGTATCAGCACAAGCCTCTCTCCTGTCCGGGCAGTTTGTTACAATGTATCAGCACAAGCCTCTCTCCTGTCCAGGCAGTTTGTTACAATGTATCAGCACAAGCCTCTCTCCTGTCCAGGCAGTTTGTTACAATGTATCAGCACAAGCCTCTCTCCTGTCCAGGCAGTTTGTTACAATGTATCAGCACAAGCCTCTCTCCTGTCGGCAGTTTGTTACAATGTATCAGCACAAGCCTCTCTCCTGTCCAGGCAGTTTGTTACAATGTATCAGCACAAGCCTCTCTCCTGTCCGGGCAGTTTGTTACAATGTATCAGCACAAGCCTCTCTCCTGTCCAGGCAGTTTGTTACAATGTATCAGCACAAGCCTCTCTCCTGTCCGGGCAGTTTGTTACAATGTATCAGCACAAGGCCTCTCTCCTGTCCGGGCAGTTTGTTACAATGTATCAGCACAAGCCTCTCTCCTGTCCGGGCAGTTTGTTACAATGTATCAGCACAAGCCTCTCTCCTGTCCGGGCAGGTTTGTTACAATGTATCAGCACAAGCCTCTCTCCTGTCCAGGCAGTTTGTTACAATGTATCAGCACAAGCCTTTCTCCTGTCCGGGCAGTTTGTTACAATGTATCAGCACAAGCCTCTCTCCTGTCCGGGCAGTTTGTTACAATGTATCAGCACAAGCCTCTCTCTCTCCTGTCCGGGCAGTTTGTTACAATGTATCAGCACAAGCCTCTCTCCTGTCCGGGCAGTTTGTTACAATGTATCAGCACAAGCCTCTCTCCTGTCCGGGCAGTTTGTTACAATGTATCAGCACAAGCCTCTCTCCTGTCCGGGCAGTTTGTTACAATGTATCACCGCAGGTAGAATTGTGGAGTTGGTCTGCCGTTGTCAGGGCATGCTAGGAGTTGTAGTGAGTAACAGGTCAGAGGGCCCAGTCCGAAATGTTCAACTGTAATGAAAAATTCCTAATTGCTTCATTACCCTCCCCCATGGCAGAAGGATCCAAGCAGCAGCCAAAAAATGTAAGAAGTCAGGGTGCCTTTGAAGATATTTAATTAAAATCTAATCCGCGTTCTTAAAGGCTGGTAAATGAAGCTGTCAGCCGGAGATTTATGCCTTCCTATTTGCATATTACATACAATTCATCAATTACTCATGTTTGAAAGCAATTCCTTTCCCAGGGTGCCGAGCTGCCAGACGTGCCAATGGGCGCCCTGAGACACCGCTGTGTGCCCGCTGGTACCTCGGAGAGCACCACGTCCATATGTCCCCTGCCCTCCGCCGATTACGACATGACGACGGAGCCCATCCCCCGCAAAGTCTGTCAGGTTACGAGGAGCCCTCGGTTCTTCTGGGATAAGTGAGACAAGGAAAACGGCGGAACAATGAGACTTGACATCAAAGTATCAAAATCCACATCAAGAGGGCACTGGGAACAATGGCGCAATTTTTGGGGGAATGTTTGTCAAATCTATGCAGATGATATCGCCTCAGCCGAGGGGCAGACAATGGGGTGACGGGCACATGTCTGCAGTATGACGTCTTAGAATGGCGCAGTGGTTACCGCTTGGTAACGAGCACAGTGATCTTGGACTCAAGGCTGGCGGGAATGGATCCTGAGCATCTCCAGCGGTTCTGGTGCCAGGAGATCTAGTCACCTGAGGTTTACTGACACCAGAGGGCAGTGCATTGTGGGAGATCACCTGACCTCCAAGTCCTGGAGCCTAATATCCTGACACGTCCTATTCTGTGGAAATCAATTCTCAGCAGTCATCTCATTATCATGGCAGACAGGATAACTCTGAAAGGTAAAACCTATTTACAGTTAAAACACAATCCACTATCTGCAGGTGGTGATGTCATAGCTTATTTACTCCCCCTCACTGCACAATGAACTCTGCAGAGGTAAGAGAGTATTCCTACAATACTCTTCTGTAGAAAAGTATAGCTGACATCATAGCTCACCTCATTCCCATCTCTGCAAAGGTCACAGGGCATGCCCACAACACTCTCCCATAGAAGACAATAGCTAAGTCACCTTTCAAGGTCACAGAGCATGCCCACAAACTCTCCATAGAAGACAATTAGCTAATGTCACCTCTCACAGGTCACAGAGCATGCCCACAACACTCTCCCATAGAAGACAATAGCTAATGTCACCTCTCACAGGTCACAGAGCATGCCCACAACACTCTCCCATAGAAGACAATAGCTAATGTCACCTCTCACAGGTCACAGAGCATGTACCATAGAAGACAATAGATGCAGCATGCCCACAACACTCTCCCATAGAAGACAATAGCTAATGTCACCTCTCACAGGTCACAGAGCATGAACACTCTACCATAGAACACATAGCTAATGTCACCTCTCACAGGTCACAGAGCATCACCACAAACACTCTCCCATCACAGAGCATGCCACAACACTACATAGCAGCTAATGTCACCTCTCACAGTCACACAGAGCATGCCCACAACACTCTACCATAGAGCTAATGTCACCTCTCACAGGTAGCTCCATAGAAGACAATAGCTAATGTCACCTCTCACAGGTCACAGAGCATGCCCACAACACTCTCCCATAGAAGACAATAGCTAATGTCTAATGTCACCTCTCACAGGTCACAGAGCATGCCCACAACACTCTCCCATAGAAGACAATAGCTAATGTCACCTCTCACAGGTCACAGAGCATGCCCACAACACTCTCCCATAGAAGACAATAGCTAATGTCACCTCTCACAGGTCACAGAGCATGCCCACAACACTCTCCCATAGAAGAGCATGCTGACAACCCTTTCCATTAATAGACAATAGTTGATGACACAGCTCACCGTTTCCTCCTCCCTGCACAATGACCTCTGCAGGGGTCACAGAGCATGCTCACAACAATCTCCAGTTGAAACGAATAGGTGATGTCACAGCTCATTTCCCCATACTTCCCGATCATTGACCTCAGCACAGGACACCAGGTTCCTATGGTCCATGGGGCTGCTTTAAAACAAAGAGACTGAAAGGGTTATATACACTGAAGAAAATGGCAACATAATGAAACTTCCGATAATCTGGCGCCGGACTGGAGGAGATTTCCCAGATATTGCGCAGCACAGAAGATCCGTATACAGGAATGCCTTCTGCCGATTGTGGGAACGCGCAGCAGGGGAAGGGTTAACGGCCGCCCTCCAGCCGCTCATTTCTTTCTCCCTCACAATAGCCATTAAATCACCGGATCCTTTAATTAAAGGGCAGCGCGCCCGTCGCCTCGGAGTCAGTGGCCTGGATCGGGGGGGATTCGTGTCATTTACTTGAAAGGAATAGTTTCCAACAAAGAAGCTGATTCATAACTGAGCTCGTTAACAGGACGGCGATTAATGTGCGACGGTCGCGGCCCAAATCTGCCCCAAACCGGCGAAATCAGCCCTGCGCTCGTTACACGACAGCGGCGTCCTGGGGGCAAAACCGGGATCACACGCGGAAGTTTTTGTACATTTTTTGAACTCCAGCTCTCGGTGATCACATCGATACCAGTCACAGGGGCTGCAACATGGGATTTCTCCGGTCCTGTATCTGGAAGGAGCCTCTGCTCATCCTGGGCCTCCTGGTTCATGACTGTTCACTGCTTAGTGATAATTGTTAGCAGTCTCCATTACTGCAGAGACCACGATTGGTGACCACGTGTGAATAGGGCGGCGTGCAAACTGCAAAACCACGGCGGAGGTCCATGGCCAGTCTCCGATTTCTACCATGAGATTTACGGCAAATATATATGGCGGCTGTCCGGGTGTTTAATACTGGTGACCTATCCTCAGGGTGGGTCATCGATATCTGATCGGTGGGGGTCCGACTCCCAGGATCCCGACGATCAGCTGTTAGAGGAGGACACCACTGCTCACCCAGCACAATGCCACCCACTGGACAGAGCTGGGACTGCGCCGCAACAATGAATGTGACGTCACTAGGTGGGCGCCGCCGTGGAGATGCCAGGGGTCGGATCAGATACTGATAACCTAGGACTGGCCATCAGTGAAAATCCCGGACAACCCCATTAATGTTTCAGTTTCACCCATTTAATATCTCTGCACCTGGTCAGTGAATAGAATGATTCAGAAGCTGTTGTTACAATGTATCAGTGCAGACAATGCGCTGTGAACACATAAGACAGAAGAGAGATCTGTGCGGCCAGACTGTTGGGCCTTGTTCACACGCGCCAGAAAGAAGAAACCTACCAGAAGCAGCAGATTAACCTGCAGTGAATGGAACCTATCGTCCTGTAAACCGTACATCTGAATCTCATCCGATTTCCGAGTTCCTGAAGTGGATACACGTTGTGTGAACATTCGCTTACAATGTATCAGTCTGAGCTCGTTGACTACAGTGGATACAACGTCTGGATATAAACAGGAACATTTCTATTCACTGAAAGCTAGCAGAGATCTAGGTGAAGAGAAGAATCTTAAAACTGGACGAGCCCTTGAAGCCGGGTACGTAATGAAGTCGGCCCGGCTCGGTACTGGGGGGGTCTTACGTGACCCCGTCCGATCGGCTTGGGATGAACAGTCCATGGACTGTGAGGTCAGAGGTCGCTCTGCGCTTCCATCTTCGTTGCGGCCTATGTTTCAGAATTCAGCTGAAGATCGGCGCGCTCCGGACTCAGCTGCATTTGGCGGCGACCCAGCGCGATCCTCGTGAAATAACGCTCCAGCACTAATCTCCTCTGCTGATTGCGCTGCTTAATATTGAGTTTGGCAACTGTGAGCGGCAAGAAGTTCATGGGGCGAGCGAGAGCGCAGCTTTAAATAACCGCTCCTCCTGCTGTTTATTATTGATACAGATTACAGGGCGCCGCATTAAGGGGCTTTACTGCCGGAGATTTAGCTCCTCGGTGGTCTCACATCAGCTTATTTAAAGAGACAGTGCAGACTTCTTACTGTCCCAGGTCACTGCCTCCCAGAAAAACAAGCACATTCCTCTCCTGAAATACTCTGCACTGCTCTGCCAAACAGCACATTTCTATCTAAGATCCACCACAAGACAAGAACATCCCTCTAAAATAAGTCACAGATTACAAGAAACCTATGAAAGGGAATCAGCACCCAAAATATCATACAAAGGGGAGACAACTACATGACATCACGTAATTATCTAGTGATGTCATCAGCAGGGGGCGGGGCTGTGACTACCTCTCAGACAGGATATACAGGCAGGTTGTCAGCAGTAATAGATGTTCCTGTAGTATAAGGTGTGTGATCTCATGTCTGATCACATGTCATTATATCAGTGATGTCATCAGCAGGGGGCGGGGCTGTGACTACCTCTCAGACATGATATACAGGCAGGTTGTCAGCAGTAATAGATGTTCCTGTAGTATAAGGTGTGTGGATCTCATGTCTGATCACATGTCATTATATCAGTGATGTCATCATCAGGGGGCAGAGCTGTGACTACCTCTCAGACAGGATATACAGGCAGGTTGTCAGCAGTAATAGATGTTCCTGTAGAATAAGGTGTGTGATCTCATGTCTGATCACATATCATTATATCAGTGATGTCATCATCAGGGGGCGGGGCTGTGACAACCTCTCAGACAGGATATACAGGCAGGTTGTCAGCAGTAATAGATGTTCCTGTAGTATAAGGCGTGTGGATCTCATGTCTGATCACAGGTCATTATATCAGTGATGTCATCAGCAGGGGGCGGGGCTGTGACTACCTCTCAGACATGATATACAGGCAGGTTGTCAGCAGTAATAGATGTTCCTGTAGTATAAGGTGTGTGATCTCATGTCTGATCACATGTCATTATATCAGTGATGTCATCAGCAGGGGGCGGGGCTGTGACTACCTCTCAGACAGGATATACAGGCAGGTTGTCAGCAGTAATAGATGTTCCTGTAGTATAAGGTGTGTGGATCTCATGTCTGATCACATGTCATTATATCAGTGATGTCATCAGCAGGGGGCGGGGCTGTGACTACCTCTCAGACATGATATACAGGCAGGTTGTCAGCAGTAATAGATGTTCCTGTAGTATAAGGTGTGTGATCTCATGTCTGATCACATGTCATTATATCAGTGATGTCATCAGCAGGGGGCGGGGCTGTGACTACCTCTCAGACAGGAGATACAGGCAGGTTGTCAGCAGTAATAGATGTTCCTGTAGTATAAGGTGTGTGGATCTCATGTCTGATCACATGTCATTATATCAGTGATGTCATCAGCAGGGGGCGGGGCTGTGACTACCTCTCAGACATGATATACAGGCAGGTTGTCAGCAGTAATGGATGAGTAGATGTAACTTTCTTTGTCCCCGGTTGTTACAATGTATCAGTGAATGTTCTCGTCACTGGATCTTCAGGCAAAATCTCATCTTTAATTTATAAATGGGAAATTGCATCTCAGGGATCGGGAAATAAAGATAAACATGTTGCTGTTTCTTTGCGCTGGCGGCATGGCGGCCCCTCCCCCGCCGGCGCTCTCGCTGGAGTGACATTTGGCGCTGATGGTACACGGGTCACATCCATCAGCCACGCACTCACTGACACTTTCTTAAATAAACTGTCATGAAAGATTTATGGAGAATTTGATAAAAGTAAAGAAGATCTGGTTCGGCTTCTCCGGACGCTTCGGATCTTTCTGGAGGGAAAAAGACGCAGAGAAAGTAAATGAAACCGCGGGGGGCGACAGCCGCAGGCTCAAGAACGAGGCGCGGGGATCCGGGAGGAGCGCGGTCAGACCATAAAGGGCCAGTCTGTAACTGGAGCGGGAGACAGAAGTTCTGCAGCTTCCTAAAGGCTTGTAATTCATGAACATTTTCAATATCTCTGCTTGCTGTCAGTGAGTGGAAACCTTATATACATCCTGAAGCTAAAATACCTAATTACACTTGTATATAATCTGATGTTCAATCATGTCCAAACCTGGGAGCCTGAAAGCCCCCCGATAAGACCCCAGCATTATGTATGACACATGGTAGGGGGCCCCTCCAGCAGATTATACACTGGGGCCCAGAGATTCAGGGTCCAGCCTAGACTAATACCAAGAAAACCCCAATCTAGTCCTGTTCTCACAGCTGAGGGTTTGTTACAATTGTATCCAGTCTGGGATATCTACTATAAGATAACCATATCACAGATGACTACACTAGATACAACTGTGACAAACCCTCAGCTGTGCTACATCGCAGCGTCCAAGTACTTGCAGCTACTGCCCGGTCCTCATGCCTCCAGGTGTAAAGGTTATAATAACACACAGGCCTTGGTACCTGATGGGCCCCTAGAGGTGGGCCCTGTGATGCTCAGCTCTCAGTCCTGCACCGGCCCCTGGTGGCCCCTGGCTCACACACTCATACTGTGATGTACAGGAGATGTGTGCCAGCTGTACACCCCAATGGGCGTGTCCTGTGTGTGGCCCACGTACCAGCTAGGTGTTGCCCATCCCCCACATTGGACCTCTTCCCATCCTTCTTAATAATTGCTGTTTATAGGAAATGTTTGTTGAAGGAAACAGCGAATAATCCAGAAATCTACGATTAATATTTTGCTTTTTTTTTTTTACTTTCAGGACACAAAAATAACTCCTGGATCAAAACCGAAGCCCTACAGCGAGGACGCCACGTTAAGCCTTCTGTGCGTCTATTCTTCACTATTCTCTAGGTCACTGCTTGCTGTCAGTGAATGGAAATATTCTTGGTTGCATCCAGAATCTAAAAAAACAATCATGAGTGAGTGATTCTCACAGCTGAGGCTTTGCTACAATGTGTAATTCTAGATAATCAACTGCACATCGTAGAAAATATTGCACATATTTCAAACCATAGCTGAGCCCCACCAATCTCAAGAGCAGAGAAGGCAGCAGCACAGAGCATTTCAGGAGAGGAGTGTGCTGATCTTGTGGAGGTCACAGGATGAGAGTTACATAGTGGAAGGAGCAGGGTCCCAGCAGCACAGAGGATTTCAGGCGAGGAGTGTGCTGATCTTGTGGAGGTCACAGGATGAGAGTTACATAGTGGAAGGAGCAGGGTCCTCCCAGCAGCACAGAGGATTTCAGGAGAGGAGTGTGCTGATCTTGTGGAGGTCACAGGATGAGAGTTACATAGTGGAAGGAGTAGGGTCCTCCCAGCAGCACAGAGAATGTTAGGAGAGGAGGTGTGCTGATCTTGTGGAGGTCACAGGGTGAGAGTTACATAGTGGAAGGAGCAGGGTCCTCCCAGCAGCACAGAGGATTTCAGGAGAGGAGTGTGCTGATCTTGTGGAGGTCACAGGATGAGAGTTACATAGTGGAAGGAGCAGGGTCCCAGCAGCACAGAGGATTTCAGGCGAGGAGTGTGCTGATCTTGTGGAGGTCACAGGATGAGAGTTACATAGTGGAAGGAGCAGGGTCCTCCCAGCAGCACAGAGGATTTCAGGAGAGAAGTGTGCTGATCTTGTGGAGGTCACAGGATGAGAGTTACATAGTAGAAGGAGCAGGGTCCTCCCAGCAGCACAGAGGATTTCAGGAGAGAAGTGTGCTGATCTTGTGGAGGTCACAGGATCAGAGTTACATAGTGGAAAGAGCAGGGTCCTTCCAGCAGCACAGAGGATTGCAGGAGATGAGATGAAGGAAGGACTGTTTGTCAGCAGGGTCATCCTATGATACAAATATGATTATTTTTTGCTCTGCAGTTCTCCGTGCAGCAGATATTAATGAAATCCTTCTTTTTCCTCTTTATTTTGCACCGTCTGATCTGGCAGAAGAGGGAATTGATCTCAGAATCACAAAGTCCCATCAATAATCACTAACGCTGAAGTCCACATGTGACCACGAGTACTTCTCACAGCAGAGGGTTTGTCACAGTGTTTGGAGTCTACAATGTATCAACGCAGGAAAAATGCAACAAACCCTATACAGAAGAGAGAGACTGTTACTGCTGCTGTTTGTAGCTCAGAGCATTGCGTAGACTGGATACGCTGTAACAAACCCTCAACTGTGAAAAATATTAGGCTACCTCCAGATATAGTGAGTTGCTGACATAGCTCATACAACGCTTGTGAGGAGAAAGAGATCTGATATATAGTTATAGGCCAGTTACAAATGAGCTGTATGCCTCAGAATGTTCACTGTGAATGTTTCCATTCACTGACAGTAAGCAAAGATCTTGACAATAATAAGAAATTCAAAGTTGACTAGAAAGTTGCAGAACTTTTCATTTAAGCATTAGAAGCAAAAACAATTCTATTTCTGATCACCTGCAGTACCACTTTTCACCACCAGTAGCCGCAAATCTTCAAAGAGACCAATGCAACAGCGCCCCCATCTAAGAGAGCAACTGCAGATAAAGCGGAGATTAAAGGCTAGGAAATGTCTGGCTCCTGTTATAAATGAACACTGGCCTTGTACGGATCCATTTCTTAAAAGTTTTAGAGGGAAGTGTTTGTAAGGAACGAAACCAGCAGTAACCATCATTAGGCCGCACCGCGAGGGGATCCGTTCAGGATTCCGTCATTCTATACTGCATACGCTTTCTGCTGCAATGATGAAAGGTTAGGGGTGAACAATTATATATATATATATATAAAAAAAAGGTGGAAATGCAACAGCCCGAGCGCCTGCAAGAAGAGAAATGCGACAATTGCGAAAATAAGAAACTTGTGAAAATATCATATTGTGAGAAATGTAAGATTGCAATCATTTTGTCTTAGTTTAGATTCTTGCAGTACCACATTCCACCACAGGTGGCAGCAAATCCTCAAAGACACTGATGTAACAGCGCCCCCAGGTGTCAGGGCAAAGTCAGACAACACAAAGACGACTCAACTGATATAAAAAATCTCGGAGAGGAGTTGTTAACAGCTGGAGCTCCGCCCCTTTGTTTCATCGTTCAATGGCGGTTTCATCACCCGCTCCTCGCTGATCAAAACTTCTGCTGTATCATAGTGACGTTAGAATATATTTCAATTCATTATTTCTGCAAACAGGGGGCGATATAAAGACCATTACATAACGAGGAGAAAAAACGGAAGCTGATGTATGGATAGTGGTGGACACAGACATGTAATAAGATGAGGATATAGATCAGCGTTATCAGACAGACGGGCGATTAAACATCTGCTCCCACATTACACAATCCAGGAACCAGCAGACGTCCAGTTACTTTTCGTTTTTCTATCCCAGGATTCATTGGGACATTTGTGGTTTATTGTGACTTCTCACAAACGATTATTGGTGATAAATAACTGGAAGAAACATTTCACAGGAGACGGATGAAGCATTTCCACGCTGCGGGGGGCGCTGTGTTCTGCTGTATTCAGTATTTGGGATAATCCTGCGTCATCTCATAACTTCCAGGTGGTTTATAATCAGAGAATGAGGGTTTATTCACATGTCGCAGCTGAATTCTCTGAAACTGCAACAAAAACAGTGACCTGGGAATAAACCCTAAGGACAGAGGATTCAGAAGCCCAGAGGAGCGGGACAGGGCGCGGGTCAGAGGAGCGGGACAGGCCGCGGGTCAGAGGAGCGGGACAGGCCGCGGGTCAGAGGAGCGGGACAGGCCGCGGGTCAGAGGAGCGGGACAGGCCGCGGGTCAGAGGAGCGGGACAGGCCGCGGGTCAGAGGAGCGGGACAGGCCGCGGGACAGAGGAGCGGGACAGGGCGCGGGTCAGAGGAGCGGGACAGGGCGCGGGTCAGAGGAGCGGGACAGGGCGCGGGTCAGAGGAGCGGGACAGGGCGCGGGTCAGAGGAGCGGGACAGGGCGCGGGTCAGAGGAGCGGGACAGGGCGCGGGTCAGAGGAGCGGGACAGGGCGCGGGTCAGAGGAGCGGGACAGGGCGCGGGTCAGAGGAGCGGGACAGGCCGTGGGTCAGAGGAGCGGGACAGGCCGGGGTCAGAGAGCGGGACAGGCCGCGGGACAGCCCGCTGGCCAGAGGAGCGGGATAGGCCATGTTGGATTCAGCATGCTCAATCCTTTGACAGCAGTTTATTCCCCTATTCCTATTAAAGGGGTATTCTCATCTTAGACAATGGGGGCATATCGCTAGGATATGCCCCATTGTCTTATAGGTGCGGGTCCACCGCTGGGACCCGCACCTATAGCCAGAACGGAGCGGGGAGCACTGCGCCTGGAGGACCCCAGGTTTCCGGGGGTCCGGCCACCACCAGACGCAGCTCCCCGCGCCGCTCATAGGAATGAATGGGAGCCGGGCCGTGCATGCGCGGTCGGCTCCCATTCATTTCTATGGAGCCGACGGAAGTAGCCGAGCCAGCGCTCGGCTATTTTCGGCGGCCCCATAGAAATGAATGGAGGGCGGCTGCGCATGCGCAGTGCGCCCTCATTCACTTCGGGGGCTCCGTTCTCGATATAGGTGCGGGTCCCAGCGGTGGGACCCGCACCTATAAGACAATGGGGGCATATCCTAGCGATGTACCCCCATTGTCTAAAATGAGAATAACCCTTTAAGTACACATGCGTACTCAGCCATGTTTAGCGTGCAGGTGCACTGGAGGGGGCAGGGAGCATATTGAAGGTTACTCCACTAATAACTATCAATCAATAAACTTCCGATTGTTCGGAATTTGTTGCTTCAGTTGTTCTGGTGTGTCATTTTTTGCTGTTCATCCAGAGCCTCCTGGTTCATCGTGGACTACATGCAGGCTCTGCAGCCGTTAGTGCTGGGAATACTATAAAACTTTGAGGCTTGTATTCACAGGGGCTTCAGATGCTGCGAGGCACAAGTTTCCTCCGCACGTTTCGCGAATCATGTGATCACCAGCATTTCCACCCTGACAATTCCTGCTGTAAAGTCAGCGAGCCGGTGCCAGAGACACCGCCGCACCTGTGAGCACAGGCTGTCGGTCGGGCACGCAGCCCCCTGGGCCCTCGGGATGCAGCTGCCGGGTAGGGAAGCAGTTGGAAGCGCCGCTCACTTCATCCCTCAGGGAATATCGCTCTGACTTCACCGATTAACAGAAGACGCCTCCTGCGAGACGGCCAACAGGGCAGAGCTGCCAGAGGGGGAAGGAGCCTGACAGACGACATCAGAGAGGGGTCATCTATACTCCACTGTCCAATACACTGTACACTTTAAATCCTTAACATTCTCAAGACCTCTGTCCTGCTCTTATAGCTGAGGGATGGTTACAATGTATCCTCCAGGCTGATAGCTCTTACCTGCACTGATACATTGTAACAAACCCTCATTAACCCTACAATGGTTATGTTTTGCGCAGGAGCTTAACGTATGGTAATCTCTGGGATGTATCATTTTTCATATAGTAACTATTTAGGCAAACTCCGTTATGTTACCATAAGAAAAAAGTGATACATTTCATTTTGTTTTCACAAATTATTCATATGGGCGACACTACATTCATCCACTGCGGTCACCCAGCTTTCCACGGACCCCGAGTGGCATGGAGCTCTGTACTGGTCTATACAGTTGCACGCTGCCTCTCTGTCAGTCTTCACTGCAATAGTATTCTATTCATGAACCAGGGGGCTCAGGATGAACCTCACTGTTTGCAAACCTGGATATGCACAATGAACTTTGGCGCAGAAGCTGATTCGTGGCTACATGACGACCCGGCGCCCGTTGGCGGCTGCACTGGATTTACACAAATTAGCTGGTAAAGCAAATGCAGCCACTGCAAAACTAATTAGTGAAGTTAAGTTGAAAATAGTATAAACAAGCGCGGTTATTATTCATCCCGTCCGGCGCGGCGATTGTGGGAGGACGCGCTAAATGATAAATTAAGCATGAACGGCTTTAATCTGTAAACTGAACATGTTAGCGAGAGGCCTGCATTTGTAATTAGTATCTGCGGCCACAGGAGAGTGACTCTTTTATAACGGTGACAGGAAATTGATCAGTTTAAGTCGCCATGGCAACCGGCGTCCTCCCTCGTATCTCTTCCCCTGGCGTTTTCAGCCGGCCGTGCTGCATCCATGTTTAGAAACACATTTGTGAGCGGTGCAGGGAAAACTGCTCGATAATGCAGAAACGGCGCCTCGTCAGGACAAACGGACGGATAAAGGGACGCAAAACTATACGGGAATTTATATATTTTTATTTTTTTTGGGGTCAAACCCTTTTTATGTTGTTGTTTAAACAGACAGAAAACAAAAGGCCAAATGCAAATGGAGGCGCGGCGCCGGCACGAGGCCGTCAAAACCATAATGGGTCGTAATGACGGATGATTGATGAGATGACGCCATGGAAACCGCTTCGCCGCGAACCTGTGGTCATCACGGAGACTTCAGAGCGATCGTTCACACAATATTAACCTCTTCATTAACTGAGGACGAAAGCATGAAAATGACAGAAAGACCCGGACGTTATCAGAATTTAGATTTTATTATTTTACGTATTTATTATGTGTTTTATTCTATTTATTTCATACACCAGGAGGATGGTGGACCATCCAATATCTATACATACACCAATTGGGGCGGGAAGGGGTATATAATATAAGGATAGATCCGGTCTGGATGTAGGATATGACCGGTTAATAAGTTTACAGTCATCCTTCCGGCTCCGGACAGTCAAGTTATTAAGATTAGTAAATAGTGTAGAAACCAAGAAACTTTCTGCCAACTCGTCACCGCAATCCTTTCCATATTAAATACTTTTATTTTTTGTAGACACGACTTATAAAACACAGGACAAAACTAGAGATGGATGAGGAATAGGATTTCTGGATCAGGCCTCACACACCAGAGCCCAGATACACAATGCCTTCTATAAACCTGGCCACAAGGGGGAGCCAAACAGCAGAGAACAAGGTCCTAACACCTGACCAGACTCTCCGCTGTAAACAGGACACCCAAGAAGAGTCCTCTGCAAGATATGAAGCTAAAAGAAAGGTAGAATGCTATATTATTACAAGAGTATAGCATGGTATATTGTTACAAGTAGGTGTAATGGTGATTAATAATGGTATAATGGTACAGAGCAGGGCAGTAAAGGAGACACAATGTTATTCTATTATAGGTGTAATTAAATGTTAGGGGGTAGAGAGAGGAACACAAGGCCACAGAAGAGAAAGCGGATACAATGTTATATTACTACAGGAGGACACACTGTTACATTACTACAGGAGGACACACTGTTACATTACTACAGGAGGACACACTGTTACATTACTACAGGAGGACACACTGTTACATTACTACAGGAGGACACACTGTTACATTACTACAGGAGGACACACTGTTACATTACTACAGGAGGACACACTGTTACATTACTACAGGAGGACACACTGTTACAGTTAACTACAGGAGGACACACTGTTACATTACTACAGGAGGACACACTGTTACATTACTACAGGAGGACACACTGTTACATTACTACAGGAGGACACACTGTTACATTACTACAGGAGGACACACTGTTACATTACTACAGGAGGACACACTGTTACATTACTACAGGAGGAAATGTTACATTACTACAGGAGGATACACTGTTACATTACTACAGGAGGACACAATGTTACATTACTACAGGAGGACACAATGTTACATTACTACAGGAGGACACAATGTTACATTACTACAGGAGGACACAATGTTACATTACTACAGGAGGACACACTGTTACATTACTACAGGAGGACACACTGTTACATTACTACAGGAGGACACACTGTTACATTACTACAGGAGGACACACTGTTACATTACTACAGGAGGACACACTGTTACATTACTACAGGAGGACACACTGTTACATTACTACAGGAGGACACAATGTTACATTACTACAGGAGGATACACTGTTACATTACTACAGGAGGACACAATGTTACATTACTACAGGAGGACACAATGTTACATTACTACAGGAGGACACACTGTTACATTACTACAGGAGGATACAATGTTACATTACTACAGGAGGATACAATGTTATATTACTATAGGAGGACACACTGTTACATTACTACAGGATAATACAATGTTACATTACTACAGGAGGACACAATGTTACATTACTACAGGAGGACACACTGTTACATTACTACAGGAGGACACACTGTTACATTACTACAGGAGGATACATGTTACATTACTACAGGAGGACACAATGTTATATTACTACAGGAGGATACAATGTTATATTACTACAGGAGGACACACTGTTACATTACTACAGGAGGACACACTGTTACATTACTATAGATGGATACAATGTTACATTACTACAGGAGGACACAATGTTACATTACTACAGGAGGACACAATCTTATATTACTACAGGAGGACACAATCTTATATTACTACAGGAGGACACAATCTTATATTACTACAGGAGGACACAATCTTATATTACTACAGGAGGACACAATCTTATATTACTACAGGAGGATACAATGTTATATTGATACAGGAGGACACAATGTTATATTGATACAGGAGGACACAATGTTATATTACTACAGGAGGACACAATGTTATATTACTACAGGAGGACACAATGTTACATTACTACAGGAGGACACAATGTTACATTACTACAGGAGGACACACTGTTACATTACTACAGGAGGACACACTGTTACATTACTACAGGAGGACACACTGTTACATTACTACAGGAGGACACACTGTTACATTACTACAGGAGGACACACTGTTACATTACTACAGGAGGACACACTGTTACATTACTACAGGAGGACACACTGTTACATTACTACAGGAGGACACACTGTTACATTACTACAGGAGGACACACTGTTACATTACTACAGGAGGACACACTGTTACATTACTACAGGAGGACACACTGTTACATTACTACAGGAGGACACAATGTTACATTACTACAGGAGGATACAATGTTATATTACTATAGGAGGACACACTGTTACATTACTACAGGATAATACAATGTTACATTACTACAGGAGGACACACTGTTACATTACTACAGGAGGACACACTGTTACATTACTACAGGAGGACACACTGTTACATTACTACAGGAGGATACATGTTACATTACTACAGGAGGACCACAATGTTATATTACTACAGGAGGATACAATGTTATATTACTACAGGAGGACACACTGTTACATTACTACAGGAGGACACACTGTTACATTACTATAGATGGATACAATGTTACATTACTACAGGAGACACAATGTTACATTACTACAGGAGGACACAATCTTATATTACTACAGGAGGACACAATCTTATATTACTACAGGAGGACACAATCTTATATTACTACAGGAGGACACAATCTTATATACTACAGGAGGACACAATCTTATATTACTACAGGAGGATACATGTTATATTGATACAGGAGGACACAATGTTATATATACAGGAGGACACAATGTTATTTACAGGAGGACACAATGTTATATTACTACAGGAGGACACAATGTTATATTACTACAGGAGGACACAATGTTACATTACTACAGGAGGACACAATGTTACATTACTACACAGGAGGACACACTGTTACATTACTACAGGAGGACACACTGTTACATTACTACAGGGAGGACACACTGTTACATTACTACAGGAGGACACACACTGTTACATTACTACAGGAGGACACACTGTTACATTACTACAGGAGGACACACTGTTACATTACTACAGAGACACACTGTACATTACCACAGAGGACACACTGTTACATTACTACAGGAGGACCACACTGTTACATTACTACAGGAGGACACACTGTTACATTACTACAGGAGACACACTGTTACATTACTACAGGAGACACACTGTTACATTACTACAGGAGGTTACTGTTACTATTACTACAGGAGTTACATTACTACAGGACACACTTTACATTACTACAGGAGGACACACTGTTACATTACTACAGGAGGACACAATGTTACATTCTACAGAGAGATACAATGTTACATTACTACAGGAGGACACAATGTTACATACTACAGGAGGACAGGAGGACACACTGTTACATTACTACAGGAGGACAGGGGACACACTGTTACATTACTACAGGAGGACACACTGTTACATTACTACAGGAGGACCACAACTGTTAACATTACTACAGGAGGCACACAATGTATATTACTACAGGACAGACTACACACTGTTAATTACTACAGGAGACACAATGTTATATTACTACAGAGGACACACTGTATATTACTTACAGGAGGACACAATTACATTACTTACAGGGAGGATACAATGTTACATTACCTACAGGTAGGACACAATGTTACATTAACTACAGAGGAGCACACTGTTACATTTATACAGGGAGGACACAGATGTCTTACGGATTACTGAGCAGGAGGATACAATGTTACATTACTTACAGGAGGATACAATGGTTATATTACTACAAGGGAGGGCACAATGTTAAATCATTACTACATGGAGGAACACTGGGTTATATTACTATAGATGGATACAATGGTTAATATACTACAGGACGGACACAAATGTTATATTATTACAGGAGGACACAATGTTATATTATTATGCAGGCGGACACAATGTTATATTTATTACAGAGGACTACCAATGTTATATTATTACAGGAGAACAGACTGTTATATTACTACAGGAGGACACATGTTATATTACTACAGGAGGACACAATATTATATTTTAATTACAGGGAGGATACAATGTTATATTATTAACAGGAGGACAGCAATGTTATATTTAACTACAGAGGGACACAAGTTATATTACTACAGGAGGAAAACATATATTATATTTTACGGAGGGATACAATGTTTATATTACTAACAGGAGGACACAATGTTATATTACTACAGGAGGAAATATTTATATTTATTACAGGGAGGGAGGACAGGCAATATTAATATTTACTACAGGAGGCACAATGTTATATTACTAAGGAGGACACAATGTTATATAATTACAAGGAGGACACAATGTTATACTTTATGAAAAGATGGATAACAATGTTAGATTGGATACAATGGAAGGATACAATGTTAACATTATCAATAGGTTGGAATACCATTGGTGTCCATTTCTCATATAACAGAGGGCACACTCCTGCCATCCTGCGTGTATCTGGACACGCCCCAGGTGATAAAGCGGGGGCAGGATCTGGGGTCACACTGATACTCAGTTTAACAGGAGGATCTGGTTCCCTTTAACAGGCGGGATTAGAATGTAGGGCGTGGCAGAATGGCGGCATTATTCATGCAGGCCGACCGGCCCCGGATCTTTAGTATTCACAGGATTTGGTAATTAAGCCGCGCCTTCCACTTAGGGTGATGTTTGACAGCTTGGCTTGAACTATAATGGTCACTGATCACTTAATGTTGTGTAAACAATATATATCCTTCGTCACTCCGCATTACATTTCCACCGAGCGGAGCAGAAATTACAAGGTCAAAAAGTGGACGGGCGATGCAGGGGTAATTTCTGTAAATGCACAGCATGAGATCATGTCAGTGTAGGGGCGGATTACCGCAGGCGGTCTATAACACCTAGTGAGTACCCGACGACGAAATATGTTGGAATCTTCAAATCGGGGGCAGGAGGGCCGCAATCTCACCCAGTGGCACGTGTCTGGAGGGACGGCGGGGATATCACCCCCCGAAGTACTGAGGGGTGGAGCATGACCAGGGACTCCGAGAGAGTGGGTCAGGTGTCCTGCGCCCTCACCGGCCGCCTGGCAACATGTCCTATAACACAAATATTTTCAGTTTTGGCTGGGAACGCTCCTTTTATTATGGGGTAAAGAAATGAAAGTAACAAAACCAAGAGTCTTCCTCTCAGACTTGCGCGGGTGTGAGAACGGGGAGAAACGCTCCACAAGTCACTTCCCTCTGAATGATTTACTGCACGACTCAACCAATGTATTTTTTCTATATTTCGCACTTACTCAAAATACGTCCCAGCGGGAGGATCCTGTTCACTACTGGGACGGCAGCATACAACATCAGAGAGAAATGACAGCGCTTTCTGCGGGTGGACTGACGGTTACTATACATTGTATTGCCTGCACCAGTGGTTAACATAATCAATTTCATACAGAAATCATAGGTTAAAATCTGGGTATTACGTTCCAAGAGCTTGAACCTCATAGTTCAGCTGGATTATTGACTGTAAACAGTCAGCTAATACGTGGGACAGAGCACTCTGCTTAAACAGCAGCTTATCTGCAGCTTTCCTATAAGCTGGTAGAAGTGGAGACCGTTAGAAACCTACTCACGAAAAAGTTAGGGATATTGTCTTGTAGGTGAAAAATTTTCACAATTAGACCTAAAATGCCTTGACAGCTTATACATAGGAGAAGGCTTAAGTGACTTCTCTATCTCTCTGAATGCACATGTCCAACTGTTCAATGTTCAGGACTTTTTGCAGCAACTTGCCCTGGTTCTCGTTTAAAAGAGAAGCTGATGGCTAAATTCACACAGGTGTTTGATCCTCAATTGTCCCAGATAGATTGTCCTGGTTCAATTAGAAATTGAAACAGTCTCCTCATTATCTTGTCCATTGTTGGACCATCAATGAGACCAAGGACGACACCTAACAATTGGTGACAGCACCTCGGCCATTGTGGGAAGGGCTTCAAGCAGGATGTTCTGCTCTTAGACGAAGTGGGCCACTAAGCATAGAGTGTCATCAGAAGTTGGTATCAGACGATACAGACAGACGGAAAGAGTCACAGAAAGGGCAGCAGAAGTGGTACTCCTTTTGGCCACATTGGAAGACCTGGGTGCCGGTTTCAAGTGTCACGTCAGACTCCATCGGAAACGGCATTTACATCAGCGGTGGTCTGGCATGTTAGAACACCTGCAAGGGTACCTGAACACACCACCGAAGGCCACAGGAGATCATCGGGTCTTGTATGGCCAGGGAGCATCCCTGTAACGGTTGGGGAGGGACCAGTGGCCCCTCATGGCGGTTCTCCTGCGAGAGGAAATGGATGGCCGCCAGCCATGTTGAAACATTCAAGGAGGAGTGCAATCAGCCACTTGCGCAGTTGCTCCAACGTCCCAGACCTCCCTGCCGTCCGAGTGCTCCGCGCAATGTCATCGAGACCCTCCTGCCGTCCAGTGCTCCAATGTTCAGACCCCTTTACTGATCATGCCGGTGCTCCAATGTTCTCAGACCCTACCCCTATGGCCGTCCTAGTGCTCCAATGTTCTCAGACGCCTGGATTTACTCTGTGCCCTGCCAATCCAGTTTTCTTAATGTCTCAGACCCCTACATCCAGCTGCTCTAATGTCCTCAGACCTCCCTGCGTCCAGCTTGGCTCACAATGGTCTCGGCCGAATAAGTAGGCCACCAGTGACCATTAAAAATTACGGATTTGTTTGTGGCTGTAGCACGGCCGGGGTGGAGTTCACCGCCGCGGAGCAGGCGGCTGGGATGGGTGGGGACACGGGGTCTGGAATTGGTTTGGGGGCAAGGAGGGAGGGGTTCTGGAGCCTTGGGAAACGAAACTAGTCGAAGGGAGGGTGCTGAGAGACAATTTTGAGCAGAAGGCACTGGACTGGCAGGGAGGGTCTGATGAGAGACAACATTGGAGGAGCACTGGACGGCAGGGAGGGTCTGAGAGTAACAATTTAAGAGGCCGGATTTTGGTGGGGGGTCGGAGAACATTAGATTGTGAGGGGAGGTCGGACGCTTGGCCCTTGGGCGGCCAGGGCGGGTTGCGCGCGCCGGGATGGTAGGCGCTGGCGCGGCCGGTCGCGCCTGGCGGGCGGGGACTTGACTTGTGACATAGAAAGCCGTCATGCAACATTGGAGCTGCATATTGGTGTAAACCGTGAATACCATTACGTTATAGATAAATACCGTATTATCGTCAGACCCTCCCTGCCATCCAGTGCTCAAATGTCTCAGACCCTCCTTCGTCAGTGCTCCATGTCTCAGACCCTCCTGTCGTAGTGCTCCAATGTCTCAACCCTCCCTGTCGTCAGTGCTCATGTCTCAGACCTCCCTCGTCCAGTGCTCCAATGTCTCAGACCCTCCTGTCTCCAGTGCTCAATGTCTTCTCCCTGCCATCCAGTGCTCCAATGTCAGACCAGTGCTCCAATGTCTCAGACCCTCCCAGTCGTCCAGCTCCAATGTCTCAGACCCTGCCATCCGTGCTCAATGTCTCAGTCCCCCCTGTCATCCAGTGTCCAATGTCTCAGACCCTCCCTGTCCTAGTGTGTCTCAGACCCTCTTGCCGTCCAGTGCTCCAATGTCTCAGACCCTCCCTGTCGCCAGTGCTCAATGTCTAAGACCCTCCCTGTCGTCCAGTCCAATGTCTCAGACCCTCCCCCTCAGATCCACCAGCTCATGTCTCAGACCCTCCCTGTCGTCCAGTGCTTCAAGTCTCAGCCCCCCTGCCACCAGTGCTCAATGGACCCTCTCAGACCCTCCCCCGCCATCATTGCTCCAAGTCCAGTCATGACCCTCACAGTCGTCCACTTTCCGTCTCACCCTGTTTCCAATGTCTCAGACCCTCCCTCCATCCATCCAATGTCTCAGCCCTATCCGTGCTCCAATGCCCCCTCCCCCATGCCCAAGTCTCAGACCCTCCCTGCCATCCAGTGCTCCAATGTCTCAGGAGACAGTGGGCCTACTGACTAAGAGTATATCCACATGGGGCAGATTTATTGCAAAAATGACGGCTATTGAAAATCAGTCACATCCATGTGAAAGAGGCTTTTCTGGTGACAAGAACATGGATTTCTGCAACCTATGCAATTAATGTAAAGCTGCAGACATTCCTGGAAAAACTCTGCCATATGGGAACCAACACCCGAGGAACTCTAGCAACAAACATAATATGGCGTCCCCTGCTTTATAGTAACAAACATTAGCACCCCCTTTAAAACCCATGAATATCCTTCAGGAGATGCATAAGGCAGCGATAGTTAAAGGTTCCGCTATCTGTGTGTCCTCGGCCCTGATTCCACCGCAGAACGTTTAAGGCTGTATTCCTTCGACAAGGTAACAGCAGAGCCCCGGCGGCCTCAGAGTCCTCAATACAAACCACACAGCGGGATTAAGGCTGATGAAAGGGCGTATGGAAGTCAGAGGGGCTGCAATGGAGAAAGGATTAAGTGCTTACGGGCGAGGAGCGGGCTCACCGGGGGCAGAAGGGTCCTGGAACCCGAATCACAGGAACCTCCAAGAAGAACACAGGACAGACAAGAAAGATATGATTCATCTGCATTAACACAAGTAACCAAAATAAATGTAAACGAGCGTCAACCGCTAAACGTCCGACAAAGAGATAAACATTTTATCTTCTAAATCTGGAAAAATCGGGTATAGGAGCAGTATTATAAATATTCTTAGCAGTATTATAGTAGTTATATTCTTGTACCAGTATTATAGCAGTTATATTTCTTGTACATAGGAGCAGTATTATAGTAGTTATATTCTTGTACATAGAAGCAGTATTATAGTAGTTATATTCTTGTACATAGGAGCAGTATTATAGTAGTTATATTCTTTATACATAGGAGCAGTATTATAGTAGTTATATTCTTGTACATAGGAGCAGTATTATAGTAGTTATATTCTTGTACATAGGGCAGTATTATAGTAGTTATATTCTTGTACATAGGAGCAGTATTATAGTAGTTATATTCTTGTACATAGGAGCAGTATTATAGTAGTATATTCTTGTACATAGGAGCAGTATTATAGTAGTTATATTCTTGTACATAGGAGCAGTATTATAGTAGTTATATTCTTGTACATAGGAGCAGTATTATAGTAGTTATATTCTTGTACATAGGAGCAGTATTATAGTAGTTATATTCTTGTACATAGGAGCAGTATTATAGTAGTTATATTCTTGTACATAGGAGCAGTATTATAGTAGTTATATTCTTGTACATAGGAGGCAGTATTATAGTAGTTATATTCTTGTACATAGGAGGCAGTATTATAGTAGTTATATTCTTGTACATAGGAAGCAGTATTATAGTAGTTTATATTCTTGTACATAGGAGCAGTATTATAGTAGTTATATTCTTGTACATAGGAGCAGTATTATAGTAGTTATATTCTTGTACATAGGAGGCAGTATTATAGTAGTATATTCTTGTACATAGGAGCAGTATTATAGTAGTTATATTCTTGTACATAGGAGCAGTATTTATAGTAGTTATATTCTTGTACATAGGAGCAGTATTATAGTAGTTATATCTTGTACATAGGAGCAGTATTATAGTAGTTATATTCTTGTACATAGGAGGCAGTATTATAGTAGTTATATTCTTGTACATAGGAGCAGTATTATAGTAGTTATATTCTTGTACATAGGAGCAGTATTATAGTAGTTATATTCTTGTACATAGGAGCAGTATTATAGTAGTTATATTCTTGTACATAGGAGCAGTATTATAGTAGTTATATTCTTGTACATAGGAGCAGTTATATAGTAGTTATATTCTTGTACATAGGAGCAGTATTATAGTAGTTATATTCTTGTACATAGGAGCAGTATTATAGTAGTTATATTTCTTGTACATAGGAGCAGTATTATAGTAGTTATATTCTTGTACATAGGAGCAGTATTATAGTAGTTATATTCTTGTACATAGGAGGCAGTATTATAGTAGTTATATTCTTGTACATAGGGCAGTATTATAGTAGTTATTATCTTGTACATAGGAGCAGTATTATAGTAGTTATATTCTTGTGATAGGAGCAGTATTATAGTAGTTATATTCTTGTACATAGGAGCAGTATTATAGTAGTTATATTCTTGTACATAGAGCAGTATTATAGTAGTTATATTCTTGTACATAGGAGCAGTATTATAGTAGTTATATTCTTGTACATAGGAGCAGTATATAGTAGTTATATCTTGTACATAGAGCAGTATTATAGTAGTTATATTCTTGTCAAGAGAGTATTATAGTAGTTATATTCTTTGCATAGGAGGAGTATTATAGTAAGTTATGATTCTTGTACATAGGAGGCAGTATTATAGTAGTTATATTCTTGTACATAGGAGCAGTATTATAGTAGTTATATTCTTGTACATAGGCAGTATTATAGTAGTTATATTCTTGTACATAGGAGGCAGTATTATAGTAGTTATATTCTTGTACATAGGAGCAGTATTATAGTAGTTATATTCTTGTACATAGGAGCAGTATTATAGTAGTTATATTCTTGTACATAGGAGGCAGTATTATAGTAGTTATATCTTGTACATAGAGCAGTATTATAGTAGTTATATTCTTGTACATAGGGCTATAGGTTATATTATAGGGAATATAGTCGCATTGTTATTGTTACAGTAATATATTCTTAGCATTTACATAGGGATAAAGTTAGCAACTAATATATTGTAATATTGATTTGTATACAGTATCTGCTTGAACGCAGTTGTCTCTTCCCTCGCTCCTGATGACAATTGATACTTGGCACGTTGCTCATTAAGAGTTCTCAGACTCAGGAGAATATGACGTCTCTGTTTCTTGATTGGAGAGAAGTTTAGAATATAATTAAGAAATTAATTAAATCCTATTTTATGAAGAACATCTGCACTATGTGATGGAGGGGGGTTGTCTTGTAATATCTGTATCCGCACTGTCACCGCAGCAGCTGCTCTCATTGGGTCATTCACAGACCTGCAGCAGAGACTGAAGACGTGCGGCTGGTGATTTATGGGCGCAGCGTTCTGTGTGATGTCACTGCGCCGGTAACATGACAGCTGGGGGCGTCACACTTCATTAGGCTGAGTTCTTTGTCATTGTGTCCGGTAAAGCAGACGCCTATTGTAGAGGAGTCAATAACAAAATGGTTTAATCCAGAGGAAAGGGGGAAATGATAAAAGTCATGTGACCAACGCCAATCAAACAGTAAAATATGGTGTAAAGGTACGTGCCGCCAGATCCCACGACCTTCTTCCGAGAATGCATACATCGCATGGTTAATGTACTGTACATGAAGATTGTAATTTAATATTCAGTTTTGTTACTTTTTAATATACATCGTATCTGCTTGCTGTCAGTGAATGGAAACTATCCGGAATAGTGATGTATCGGGACAGATATTTATGATGCTGATACTATGGAATAGTATGGATAAAAACTCGGAGCTTGTGAGGGGGCGGACATGGCGACCATACAGCTCAGCACCCAGCTTTCCCAGCATCAGATAAAGCTACAACTACATGATTTCTGGGCTGGAATAAATGCAGGAGGCGGCCAAATTAGTGATGACCCAGCTTTCCTGGAATCAGAAAACCATCAACTTCACTTAACGAGTCTCCGATTTCTATTTCCTGGGGATTTCAGGGGTTAATGCCGACGACGCGCTGGGGGCTCAGCTACTACCGCCATCCGATAAACCTTCACGTTCTGCCCCATGCGCCGTCCACGTCTCATACACATCACAGACATAATTGAAATCTTTAGAAGTTTCCACCTCTCCGGTTTTCAGGGGTTCGTTTACCTTAGGGCGGCGGCGACGCCGTAACCTCGCTCCGCAATATCTCCGGGTATTGTCTCTTTTATTGCAATTTAATTACAGTCTTGTCATCTCGCCGACCTAATCTCTTTACTGGCGGAGAATTGTGGCCGACCGGATTACCAGTGTAATGGCCTCCATGTTTGTCTTGTGACAAAACCTAATACGATGGCAAATACAAACGTGGAAAATGACATTGTGTCTGATACCAGAGGGAAAGCAACGGCAATCAGTTATCTGTGGTGTTACATAGGACTGCAGGTGACATCTACTACATTATCTGTACTCAGAGAGATATCACTGTGTTATCTGTGGTGTTACATAGGACTGCAGGTGACATCTACTACATTATCTGTACTCAGAGTTATCACTGTGTTATCTGTGGTGTTACATAGGACTGCAGGTGACATCTACTACATTATCTGTACTCAGAGAGATATCACTGTGTTATCTGTGGTGTTACATAGGACTGCAGGTGACATCTACTACATTATCTGTACTCAGAGAGATATCACTGTGTTATCTGTGGTGTTACATGGACTGCAGGTGACATCTACTACATTATCTGTACTCAGAGAGGTATCACTGTGTTATCTGTGGTGTTACATAGGACTGCAGGTGACATATTACTACATTATCTGTACTCAGGGAGTTATCACTGTGTTATCTGTGGTGTTACATAGGACTGCAGGTGACATCTACTACATTATCTGTACTTCAGAAGAGATATCACTGTGTTATCTGTGGTGTTACATAGGACTGCAGGTGACATCTACTACATTATCTGTACTCAGAGAGGTATCACTGTGTTATCTGTGGTGTTACATAGGACTGCAGGTGACATATACTACATTATCTGTACTCAGAGGGAGTTATCACTGTGTTATCTGTGTGTTACATAGGACTGCAGGTGACATCTACTACATTATCTGTACTCAGAGAGATATCACTGTGTTATCTGTGGTGTTACATAGGACTGCAGGTGACATCTACTACATTATCTGTACTCAGAGAGTTATCACTGTGTTATCTGTGGTGTTACATAGGACTGCAGGAGACATCTACTACATTATCTGTACTCAGAGAGTTATCCAACTGTGTTATCTGTGGTGTTACATAGGACTGCAGGAGACATCTACTACATTATCTGTACTCAGAGAGTTATCACTGTATTATCTGTGGTGTTACATAGGACTGCAGGAGACATCTACTACATTATCTGTACTCAGAGAGTTATCACTGTATTATCTGTGGTGTTACATAGGACTGCAGGTGACATCTACTACATTATCTGTACTCAGAGAGTTATCAGTGTGTTATCTGTGGTGTTACATAGGACTGCAGGTGACATCTACTACATTATCTGTACTCCGAGAATTATCACTGTTATCTGTGGTGTTACATAGGACTGCAGGTGACATCTACTACATTATCTGTACTCAGAGAGATATCACTGTGTTATCTGTGGTGTTACATAGGACTGCAGGTGACATCTACTACATTATCTGTACTCAGAGAGTTATCACTGTGTTATCTGTGGTGTTACATAGGACTGCAGGTGACATCTAATACATTATGCAACATATCTAAGTGTAATTTTGGATTCACCAGGGAGGATATTATTGGGCTGAAGAGCGCTCAATCTATTTTATATCATTACTTTCTAGCTGATGTGTTTGGTTTATATAAAGCTGATGCCGCAGTCGCTCTCCCCTGGTGTATTTAGGTTGTGGCTTCTCCTGTTCCTGGTCTCCCCCACACTGGCTGATCCTCGGGGTGATGACGTCATCACGCTGTAGTCTTACCCTCACTTCTCTTATTGATTGTCTATAATGTTATCTTTGCTCCAGGCAGATCACTACTGTGAGGACCAGGAGGCACGAGGTCTAGTACGGGCTCATGCCTCTCTCTGCTCCGCCCCTGCACTACATGTAACACAATGTATCAGTTTAGCTCCAAGTGTTACATTAATTGAGAATAAAGACGACTCAGAGAAAATATCCATTATTTACTGGGGTCCTTTACCTTTTTCTTAAATCACTGAGCAGGAGGAGAAGAGGAGCAGCGCAGAGGTAAGTACGACAACCTACTAGATGCTCCACTCTGCCGCACTGGCGACAAATACTTAAAGGGATTCTCCACTTTCTACCCCTTTTGTCCAGCACTTCCTGTCCCCACCGTGGGTTCCTCCGACGGCGAGGAAGCATCACAGGAAAGGTAAAGAGGCAATGGGGGGACGTCAGGTCCAACAGAGGCCCCGTTATATCCCCAGATTTTCTAATGGGGGTTAATATCAATGGAGTGAGACGCGGGCTGTAGGGGCAGGACTGCAGAAAGCTTTGGATTCCTATGTTACTCTGGGCCCCTCTGACATCACTGACGTCCGTAAGTCAAGGCGGGGCGGCGGGTCTGACGGGGATTGTCCCAGGAACCAAAGATAAAATCCCTTTATTAATGCTGCCTGATAACGCGTTTCGATGCTGTATCATTATCGTCCCCGCTCAGTGAGGCCTCATCCACTTTACTGCTGCTGTATAAGGCTCTGTTCACACTGTGGATTGTTCAGATTGTGTTAACCCTCGGTTCTCTGCTGTGGCTCCACTAGGAACTGACGTGGATTTTATATCCACATTGTCTGAACCCTGGCGTGGACTCCCATTGAAGAATTCCTGCGCCACAAACCCACGTTGTGAACGCACACGTACGCCGCAGATTCTCCATTGATAAATCCGCACGCGGCGTCCGTATAAAGTCTCCTATAAGGAACGTGGACACACAATACACCACAGACGTAGATCAACCATCACGGCGAGACTGCGATAATTACTTTCTCATGGACAACATGGCGGCCGTGAACCCTGCGAGTTCAGGCGGAGATTATCCCCCCCTCATTTACGGAGGGCTCAGCGGGGACGCGGCTCGCAGCTGCCGGGAAGCAGATCGTGTTTATAAGGATAGAAATATGAAAGATGGGAAGACGCTCTGCACAAACAAACACCGAAAATCTCCCATCCGCAAAAGCAAACAGGCGGGATCGCTTTCATCTCGCTGAGCAAACACGCGCAGGTTCCCCGACGCACACCGCCAACTTCCACAAGAAAAACAAAAGGAGGAGAGAACTCAGCACAAGCTCCAGGGCCCGGGGCCCGGCAGGGGCCAGCCTCAGCCTAACCTATGGGCGCTTCTTCCGGAACTTGCTTCCGGCTGGAAACTTCCCAGGGGCCGTTCATCCAGGAATTCACTGCTGCCCTCCATTCACACCGGCAGGTTTTGGTGCAGATTTGATATAAAATACACTAAGACCATATCTCGATGACGCAGCGATCGGACGTTACCGCCGTAATATCAGGCCGCGCTTTATGCCGGACGCTGTGAAATACGAGGGAGTAAATTAATATTTAACAGTCACGTCGGCCCCTGATGATACAGTAATAGACGCGGTGTCCGGGACCGGGACAGCATGAGTGAAAGGGCAGTAACCCCCTGGGTCACCACCAGGCACACATGGACCCGTCCCTAAGCATGACCGAAAAACCTCCATTCTTTACACTGCAGCCTGGTTTTAGAGATGTAAAATCCTGCAAAACTGGAAGCGAGGTTGAGAGTCTCAGGGTTTGCACCAGTATTAATGGTTCATACCTATAGATGTGATGTACGGATTCTGCACACAATTATCACCTGGTTCGCGCTCAGATGGGCGCAGGTCCCGACCTCTGAAATACGCCGCAATAAATCAGCGATTCCATCACATATTCCTAATTGAACGCGGTCATAATTCCTGCTTTGTCCCATTGTTTCCCGGTGAGCGATATGACAGCGTGAACAATATGGAGGCAAAATGGAAACCGTTCATTACATGGAGGAAGGAGGCGACCGCGGAGCCGTGAGCCAGCCACATGCAGAACACGGACCGCACACGCATCCAATCAATGGGGACGGATGTGAGATCAGATCAGAACTCAGGACAATCACAGGGTTACTATATCATGGGTTCTGTTCATCCTGAGCCTCCAGGTTCATGAATAGTGTTACACTAAAGGCGGGCGAATAAGATAGTGGGATAATAAAAACGGACGTCACCCGGAGTCGACCAATAATACAGAAAGAAACGCAACATGTAAAAAACATAACCGTGGACGAGGAAGAGGTACGATGTAGCTATAGTGGAAGCAGCTGCTACGGGGCCCGAACTCAGAAGGGGCCCGCCCAGGAGGAGAACTGAAAGATTTTATTGTCAGGGCCCCAGCAACAGTATTATACACTGACAGTATATACGTATAGGATGTGTGATACTGTCTGCTGAGCTGTGTATCTAATTCTACCCTGTGTGATACTGCCTGCTGAGCTGTGTATCTAATCCTGTCCTGTGTGATACTGTCTGCTGAGCTGTGTATCTAATCCTATCCTGTGTGATACTGTCAGCTGAGCTGTGTATCTAATCCTATCCTGTGTGATACTGTCTGCTGAGCTGTGTATCTAATCCTATCCTGTGTGATACTGTCTGCTGAGCTGTGTACCTAATCCTATCCTTTGTGATACTGCCTGCTGAGCTGTGTATCTAATCCTGTCCTGTGTGATACTGTCTACTGAGCTGTGTATCTAATCCTATCCTGTGTGATACTGTCTACTGAGCTGTGTATCTAATCCTATCCTGTGTGATACTGTCTACTGAGCTGTGTATCTAATCCTATCCTGTGTGATACTGTCTACTGAGCTGTGTATCTAATCCTATCCTGTGTGATACTGTCTACTGAGCTGTGTATCTAATCCTATCCTGTGTGATACTGTCTGCTGAGCTGTGTATCTAATCCTGTTGTGTGATACTGTCTGCTGAGCTGTGTATCTAATCCTATCTGATATCCTGTCTGCTGAGTGTGTTAATCCTGTTGTTGATACTGTCTGCTGAGCTGTGTATCTAGTCCTATCCTGTGTGATACTGTCTTGCTGAGCTGTGTGTCTAATCCTATCCTGTGTGATACTGTCTGCTGAGCTGTGTATCTAATCCTATCCTGTGTGATACTGTCTGCTGAGCTGTGTATCTAATCCTATCCTGTGTGATACTGTCTGCTGAGCTGTGTATCTAATCCTATCCTGTGTGATACTGTCTGCTGAGCTGTGTATCTAATCCTATCCTGTGTGATACTGTCTGCTGAGCTGTGTATCTAATCCTATCCTGTGTGATACTGTCTGCTGAGCTGTGTATCTAATCCTATCCTGTGTGATACTGTCTGCTGAGCTGTGTATCTAATCCTCCTTGTTGATACTGTCTGCTGAGCTGTGTATCTAATCTACTGGGAGTCTGCTGAGCTGTGTATCTAATCCTATCCTGTGTGATACTGTCTGCTGAGCTGTGTATCTAATCTATATGTGTGATACTGTCTGCTGAGCTGTGTATCTAATTCTATCCTGTGTGTGAAACTGCTGCTGAGTGTATCTAATCCTATCCTGTGTGATCTGCTGAGCTGTGTACTAATCCATCCTGTGTGATACTGTCTGCTGAGCTGTGTATCTAATCCTGTGTGTATCTCTGTATCTAATCCACTGTGTGATACTGTCTGCTGAGCTGTGTATCTAATCTATCCTGTGTGATACTGCCTGCTGAGCTGTATCTTAAATCCTGCCTGATTAGTATGTGAGCTGTGTATTCTAATCTAACTTCTGCTGAGCTGTGAATCCTATCCTGTGTGATATGTCTGTGATAGTGTATCTATCCTACCTGTGGTGATACTGTCTGCTGAGCTGTGTATCTAATCCTGATCCTGTGTGATACGTCTGCTGAGCTTGTATCTAATTCTAATTCTTGTGTGAATGCCTGCTGAGCTGTGTATCTAATTCTATCCTGTGTGATACATTACATTCTACCGGACGTATCTTGCAGTAAAATCTCTTCCACAATCTGTGAATTGGTTGTAGACATTATTGGGAATCGCCCTGGAGACTGAAGAGTGAAATGCGTGGGTGGGAGGCTGCAGCTGCCAAGGAGACAAAGGGTTAAAGCAGAAGATACAGAACAACTCCGCTCCCGGGGGACGAAAATCTTCAATGGGCTCCGTGGGAAATGTACGAACCTCCCGAGGCCGAAGTCTGTCCCTTCCCCCATCTCGTCTGCAAGAATTACATTAAAAAACTAATAATAATTAATATCAGAAATGAAGAAGACGTCTCCCTGAAGGGGTTAACCGGACGCGGCGTCTGGACGAGGCGGCCATGTCACTTTCTCAGCTGCTCCGCCAGCATTTCTGTTTATTTGGAGGGGACGATAAGTCTTTAATTATTAAGAGAATTGCGTTTAGCAGATGGTCAAAGAAAAGTACTTAAAAGAGAAAAAAAAAAAGAAAAAAAGTTGCCCGGAGGGTTATATAAACGAACAAGAGAAGCCGCCGCCGCCGCCAGCTGGTGCGTGAAATCAATAATGGGAAAATGACTTCTACTGTATCTTAGTTTTCATTGTCTGGACTGAGGGGCAGATAATCAACGCGTGAACCGCGCCGGGCGGCTGAATGGAATTACGTGCCTTTAATTACAGAACAACAACTGGTCGCCGTGAGGCCGATCCGCTGATCAACCGGGGGACGTGAGAGGATGATGGGAGGACCCGGGAGCGGCTACACCTGCCGGACGTGGAGACATAAAACGCGCTGAAAACGCCAAACGCAACACTGCGAGACGATGGAGCCGTATAAGGGTGCATTCACACCGCGCTGCAGCGATTTTTGGTTTTTATAGAACATAGAAAAAACAGACAAGTTCTGCAGCAATCACAGGTTAAATATGAGCTACAGATAATAACCCTCAGGTGACGCACACAGAAATATGGCGCCATTTTATTTTAGCAGCTTTGTTGCTACATGGATTTTAAGGTGTTGTTGCCGGAGGTTACAGTTTTGCGCACATTTTCAGGCCACCAAAATGACAAAGGAAAAATGGAAAGTTTGTTTGAGTTGCACAAATCGTACCAACCAGTCACAATCCTCTGTCCGCGGTCACATGACTGCGCTGATCCAGTATAATGACAGGCTATGGCGGCTCTTGTCGTGTGGTTCCCACTACTGTGCACTTCAAGTGTCCGCCTCATATCACGTGCGGCGCTCCGTCACAACGTCACATTTTTTGGGAAAGAAAATCCCATAAATGCTCTGAGTCCCGTATATAGCCGACGCCAGCTCGCCAGCGCAGGCGGGCGTCACAGTGTGTCAGTCTGTAACAGATCTTTATGGAGATGATGAGAATGGCAGGACGCCCCACACAAAGAGCAGCACATGGACCAGTCGAGGGGGGGGGATCGTGTGGGAATGGAATTCAGCGTCCAGGGATCCGGCCATTGTTCAGTCAGCAATGTGGTCGTTAATAAAAAGATACAAACTCCGGGATAAGTGACAGGAGGAGGGAAAGGCCTGCAGCATGCGGTGTGGGATCGGGGCGAGAAGAGACGGCCCCAAAAAACACCGGGATACGAGGAGGGGTGGAAATGTGGCAACGCAACTTGTAATCTCCTTCTAGTGAAAATGTTACAAAATAACAAAACAAAATGTATCAAATGTGTCCTCGTGTTTCTAAACAGTGCACAGGGCAGCAGTCACCGGGGGGGGGGGGGGGGGGGGGGGGGGGGGGGGGGGGGGGGGGGGGGGGGGGCGGGGGGGGGGGGGGGGGGGGGGGGTAGAGGGTGAAACGCGTGGAGAACCACGTGGAGAACTGCCTGCGAGTCTGAGGTTGTGAGTCCTCTTATTCTGAGGGCATCACTATCCTCGTCTATAAAACGGACAAGAATAGGACATGTTCTATTTGTTTGCAGAGCCACAGACCGGACGTACGGACGCCGACAGCACACGGGTGGGCTTTCCACTACTTATGCGGCTCCATTTAAGCGAATGGGTCCATAACCAACCCGCAAAAAATGTGGACCAAAAATAGGTTCTTGTGAGCGCGCCCCTTATGGGATCCATCAGTTCTCACATTTAAAGGGACCTGCAAAGTTTTCACTAGTTTTTTTTTTTTCCGGCCACCACTAAGGTCACATGAGCGTTGCAATCCGGTATAATATTCAAATAAAACAATACAATTCCTGGCGTCTCAGGGGTTAATGTCCGAGGGAAAAATGATCAACAAAAAGACGACTGAAATGAGAGACGCGGAGTGATCACAGCGCAGCCACGGAGCAATTAAACATCGTACAGAGATAACATCAGTCATCAGGAAGAATATTTGACCAAGGATATTGCGCGCGGCCGCCGCCACTTCCCCGACTGATCCGAGCAAATAACAGGCGAGATCCTGCGGAGAGATTGGTTTACTTCTCTTCTCGTCTTTTTTTTTACTATTTCTCATGTTAATTTATGGACGTGGCCGGATGTCCCCATTCACATGTGCAGGTTCTGGGCGCTAGCACCCCAATATTTATGTGGTTAGTCCCCCGGAGATGACCGGAGCAGACGCGGTAACACTTTACAGATTTGATGCTTCCATTGGTTGCAGGCGGCGTCCTGGTCGGGGTCCAGTGTTTTCGGTTCTGATTAAGTGAATTGTTTTCAGTCACAAAGTAAAGATGAGACAAGAGCAGAAAACGGAAAGTGAGGCTCACAGCGTCTTGTGGGGTCCTCCAGGGGTCACACATCATTACTGGGGGGTCTGTGTGACGGCTAAATGACCTAGTAATTGGTCACTGATAGACCCCAATATCCCTGTTACCATTGCCAGTCCAGGATGAACCCCCAAGACTGGACACAATGTATACACAGCATTTACAAACTCTTCAGCCCCTTAACTCAGGACATAAGTCTTCAGCCCCTTTACGGTACATAAGTCTTCAGCCCCTTTACTGAGGACATAAGTCTTCAGCCCCTTTACTGAGTACATAAGTCTTCAGCCCCTTTACTCAGGACATAAGTCTTCAGCCCCTTTACTCGGGACATAAGTCTTCAGCCCCTTTACTCGGGACATAAGTCTTCAGCCCCTTTACTCGGGACATAAGTCTTCAGCCCCTTTACTCGGGACATAAGTCTTCAGCCCCTTTACTCGGGGTCTTCACTTTACTCGGGACATAAGTCTTCAGCCCCTCTTACTCAGGACATAAGTCTTCAGCCCCTTTACTCGGACATAAGCCTTTACTCAGCCCCTTTACTCAGGACATAAGTCTTCAGCCCCTTTACTCAGGACATAAGTCTTCAGCCCCTTTAGTCTCTTTACTCGGGACATAAGTCTTCAGCCCCTTTACTCAGGACATAAGTCTTTTCAGTCTTCAGCCCCTTTACTCAGGGACAAAGTCTTCAGCCCCTTTACTCAGGACATAAGTCTTCAGCCCCTTTACTCAGGACATAAGTCTTCAGCCCTTTACTCAGGACATAAGTCTTCCCTTTACTCAGGACATAAGTCTTCAGCCCTTTACTCGGGACATAAGTCTTCAGCCCCTTTACTTAGGACATAAGTCTTCATCAGCCCCTTTACTCGGGACATAAGTCTTCAGCCCCTTTACTCGGGACATAAGTCTTCAGCCCCTTTACTTCAGGACATAAGTCTTCAGCCCCTTTTACTCAGGACATAAGTCTTCAGCCCCTTTACTCAGGACATAAGTCTTCAGCCCCTTTACTCAGGACATAAGTCTTCAGCCCCTTTACTCAGGACATAAGTCTTCAGCCCCTTTACTCAGGACATAAGTCTTCAGCCCCTTTACTCGGGACATAAGTCTTCAGCCCTTTACTCAGGGACATAAGTCTTCAGCCCCTTTACTCGGGACATAAGTCTTCAGCCCCTTTACTCGGGACATAAGTCTTCAGCCCCTTTACTCGGACATAAGTCTTCAGCCCCTTTACTCAGGACATAAGTCTTCAGCCCCTTTACTCAGGACATAAGTCTTCAGCCCCTTTACTCAGGACATAAGTCTTCAGCCCTTTACTCGGGACATAAGTCTTCAGCCCCTTTTACTCAGGACATAAGTCTTCAGCCCCTTTACTCAGGACATAAGTCTTCAGCCCCTTTACTCAGGACATAAGTCTTCAGCCCCTTTCTTCAGCCCCTTTACTCAGGACATAAGTCTTTCAGCCCCTTTACTCAGGACATAAGTCTTCAGCCCCTTTACTCAGGACATAAGTCTTCAGCCCCCTTTACTCAGGACATAAGTCTTCAGCCCCTTTACTCAGGACATAAGTCTTCAGCCCCTTTACTCAGGACATAAGTCTTCAGCCCTTTACTCAGGACATAAGTCTTCAGCCCCTTTACTCAGGACATAAGTCTTCAGCCTCTTTACTCAGGACATAAGTCTTCAGCCCTTTACTCAGGACATAAGTCTTCAGCCCTTTACTCGGGACATAAGTCTTCAGCCCTTACTCGGGACATAAGGACATAAGTCTTTTCAGCCCCTTAGTAAGTTGAGACTCAGCCTCTTTAAGTCTTTCAAGACCCTAAGTCTTCTCTTAAGTCTATCAGGATCCTTTGACTTAGCTTTCGGCCCTTGAAGTCTTCTTCAGCCCTTACAGCCCTTTACTCAGGACATAATAAGTCTCAGCCCCTTTACTCAGGACTTCAGAGACATTACTCGGGACATAGTCTTCCTCCGACATGAACTTCATTACTCAGGAGATAAGTCTTCAGCCCGCCCCTGAAGACTTTACTAGAGTCAGTCTAAGTCTCAGCCCCTTTACTACTTCAGTGGATTCATAAGCCCCTTTACTCATTCTTCAGCCCCTTTACTCAGGACATAAGGACCTTCAGCCCTTTACCCGACATAATAGTCTTCGCCCCTGTTTTCAGCGACTAAGCTTAGAGTCCTATTACTACATAAGTCTCCCCCTTTACTCAGACATAAGTCTTCAGCTACTGGGACAAAGTCTTCAGCCCTTATCCTTTTCAGCCCGCAAGACCCTTCAGGCCCCTCTTAGTCTCAGCCTCTTTAAGTCAGGACATAAGTCTTTTAAGCAGCTTCTTTATAGCTTCATAAGTCGGACATAAGTCTTCAGCTCCTTTGGCAGTGATTCCAGCCTCCAGTCTTCTTGGAGATGCCACAAGGTTTACACCTTGATTTAGGGATTTTCTGCCATTCTTCTCTGCAGATCTTCTCCAGCTCAGGTTGGATGGGGGTCTATCGGTGGACGGCCATCTTCAGGTCTCATCCAGAGCTGTTCCATTGGGTTCAGGGCTCTAGCTGGGCCCCTCAAGGACATTCCCATAATTGTCCTTCAGCCGCTCCTGTGTTGTCCTGGCCGTGTCGTTAGGGTCATTGCCATGCTTCACTGTAGGGATGGTATTGGGCAGGTGATGAGCGGCGCCTGGTCTCCTCCAGACATGATGCTGCCACCACCATGCTTCACTGTAGGGATGGTATTGGGCAGGTGATGAGCGGCGCCTGGTCTCCTCCAGACATGATGCTGCCACCACCATGCTTCACTGTAGGGATGGTATTGGGCAGGTGATGAGCGGCGCCTGGTCTCCTCCAGACATGATGCTGCCACCACCATGCTTCACTGTAGGGATGGTATTGGGCAGGTGATGAGCGGCGCCTGGTCTCCTCCAGACATGATGCTGCCACCACCATGCTTCACTGTAGGGATGGTATTGGGCAGGTGATGAGCGGCGCCTGGTCTCCTCCAGACATGATGCTGCCACCACCATGCTTCACTGTAGGGATGGTATTGGGCAGGTGATGAGCGGCGCCTGGTCTCCTCCAGACATGATGCTGCCACCACCATGCTTCACTGTAGGGATGGTATTGGGCAGGTGATGAGCGGCGCCTGGTCTCCTCCAGACATGATGCTGCCACCACCATGCTTCACTGTAGGGATGGTATTGGGCAGGTGATGAGCGGCGCCTGGTCTCCTCCAGACATGATGCTGCCACCACCATGCTTCACTGTAGGGATGGTATTGGGCAGGTGATGAGCGGCCGCCTGGTCACCCTCCAGACATGATGCTGCCACCACCATGCTTCACTGTAGGGATGGTATTGGCGGCAGGTGATGAGCGGCGCCTGGTCTCCTCCAGACATGATTGCTGCCACCACCATGCTTCACTGTAGGGATGGTATTGGGCAGGTGATGATGAGCGGCGCCTGGTCTCCTCCAGACATGATGCTGCCACCACCATGCTTCACTGTAGGGATGGTATTGGGCAGGTGATGAGCGGCGCCTGGTCTCCTCCAGACATGATGCTGCCACCACCATGCTTCACTGTAGGGATGGTATTGGGCAGGTGATGAGCGGCGCCTGGTCTCCCCCAGACCTAACACTTAGAAGCAGAGAATCTTGGGGTGACTGATAGCCCAGTCCCTCCCACGAGTTTCTCCTTGGTTCACCGTATTCTTCCAGTAGGACACAGACAATACGTTCTCCCGGCTTCTCCTCCGTACAGGCGTCTTTTCGGAGCGCAGCGGCGCACGCACGGCAAGGTCAGGCAATTTTAACTTTCCAGGATTAATGCTGAGAGCGGCAGCATGTTTAGACAAGGTCACGACCCCCGGCATCCATTTAATCAGATTTCTCTGCCGCGCGTCCCAATGGAGTCGTCACGTCCAGAAATTCTCTCAATGAAACAAAACGGAAAATGAGAAGAGAAGAAAGGTAAAGGAACGTGACTGACGCGTTTCACATCCCCCGTGTTCACACGTTATTAAGTAATGATTTCGTTCCTCGACCCTCAATGGTCATCGATGGTCAAGTCACCTCCACAAGGCGGCAGAAAACCGCTTACGTGGCTCGACGCGATACATTCATCCGTCCTAACAGCGGCCATTTAGCTGCAAGACTGAGAGCGGCTGAAGGACGCAGCGGGCGCTAATGATTTCACTAATTACATAGAACCCATTCACTGCATTTTTCACAGTCTCTGTGTCCTACAGGATGTACGGTCGGGTCACAACCACGTCCCACTCACAAAATGATATATGAGTGATGAGAATGTCTGTACAGCGCTGTGGAATATGTCAGTGATATATAAGTGATGAGATTGTCTGTACAGTGCTGTGGAATATGTCAGTGATATAGAAGTGATAAGAATGTCTGTACAGTGCTGTGGAATATGTCAGTGATATAGAAGTGATGAGAATGTCTGTACAGTGCTGTGGGATATGTCAGTGATATAGAAGTGATGAGAATGTCTGTACAGCGTTGTGGAATATGTCAGTGATATAGAAGTGATGAGAATGTCTGTACAGTGCTGTGGAATATGTCAGTGATATAGAATGATGAGAATGTCTGTACAGCGTTGTGGAATATGTCAGTGATATAGAAGTGATGAGAATGTCTGTACAGCGTTGTGGAAATATGTCAGTGATATATAAGTGATGAGAGTGTCTGTACAGAGCTGTGGAATATGTCAGTGATATATAAGTGAATGATGAGAATGTCTGTACAGCGCTGTGGAATATGTCAGTGATATACAAGTGATGAGAATGTCTGTACAGCGCTGTGGAATATGTCAGTGATACAGAAGTGATGAGAATGTCTGTACAGCGCTGTGGAATATGTCAGTGATATAGAAGTGATGAGAATGTCTGTACAGCGTTGTGGAATATGTCAGTGATACAGAAGTGATGAGAATGTCTGTACAGTGCTGTGGAATATGTCAGTGATATAGAAGTGATGAGAATGTCTGTACAGTGCTGTGGAATATGTCAGTGATATATAAGTGATGAGAATGTCTGTACAGCGCTGTGGAATATGTCAGTGATATAGAAGTGATGAGAATGTCTATAAAGCGTTGTGGAATATGTCAGTGATATATAAGTGATGAGAATGTCTGTACAGCGCTGTGGAATATGTCAGTGATATAGAAGTGATGAGAATGTCTGTACAGTGCTGTGGAATATGTCAGTGATATATAAGTGATGAGAATGTCTGTACAACGCTGTGGAATATGTCAGTGATATATAAGTGATGGGAATGTCTGTACAGCGCTGTGGAATATGTCAGTGATATAGAAGTGATGAGAATGTCTGTACAGTGCTGTGGAATATGTCAGTGATATATAAGTGATGAGAATGTCTGTACAGCGCTGTGGAATATGTCAGTGATATATAAGTGATGAGAATGTCTGTACAGCGCTGTGGAATATTTTGGAACATTTTTTTGATATTTTTCACAAAGACAGCCATCCACTAGAGAGAGATCACTACATACAGATTATACAGCCACCACTAGAGGGAGCTCCCAACATACAGATTATACAGCCACCACTAGAGGGAGCTCACTATATACAGATTATACAGGCACCACTAGAGGGAGCTCACTACATACAGATTATACAACCACCACTAGAGGGAGCTCAATGCATATAGATTATGCAACCACCACTAGAGGAAGCTCACTACATACAGATTATACAGCCACCACTAGAGGGAGCTCACTACATACAGATTATACAGCCACCACTAGAGGGAGCTCACTACATAGAGATTATACAGCCACCACTAGAGGGAGCTCACTGCAAACAGATTATACAGCCACCAGTAGAGAGAGCTCACTACATACAGATTATACAGCCAACACTAGAGGGAGCTCACTACATACAGATTATACAGCCACCACTAGAGGGAGCACACTGCATACAGATTATACAGCCACCACTAGAGGGAGCTCACTACAAAGAGATTATACAGCCACCACTAGAGGGAGCTCACTACATACAGATTATACAACCACCACTAGAGGGAGCTCACTACATACAGATTATACAGCCACCACTAGAGGGAGCTCACTAAATACAGATTATACAGCCACCACTAGAGGGAGCTCACTAAATACAGATTATACAGTCACCACTAGAGGGAGCTGACTACATACAGATTATACAGTCACCACTAGAGGGAGCTCAGTACATACAGATTATACAGCCACCACTAGAGGGAGCTCACTACATACAGATTATATACGACCACCACTAGAGGGAGCTCACTACAAAGAGATTATACAACCACCACTAGGGGGAGCTCACTACATACAGATTATACAGCCACCACTAGGGGGAGCTCAGTGCATATAGATTATACAGCCACCACTAGAGGGAGCTCACTACATACAGATTATACAACCACCACTAGAGGGAGCTCACTAAATACAGATTATACAGTCACCACTAGAGGGAGCTGACTACATACAGATTATACAGTCACCACTAGAGGGAGCTCACTACATATAGACTATACAGCCACCACTAGAGGAAGCTCACTACATACAGATTATACAGCCACCACTAGAGGGAGATCACTACATACAGATTATACAGTCACCACTAGAGGGAGCTCACTACATACAGATTATACAGCCACCACTAGAGGAGCTCACTACATACTGATTATACAACAAACACTAGAGGGAGATCACTACATACAGATTATACAGTCACCACTAGAGGGAGCTCACTACATACAGATTATACAGCCAACACTAGAGGGAGCTCACTACATACAGATTATACAGCCACCACTAGAGGGAGATCACTACATACAGATTATACAGCCTCCACTAGAGGAAGCTCACTACATACAGATTATACAGTCACCACTAGAGGGAGCTCACTACATACAGATTAAACAGACACCACTTGAGGAAGTTGCAGTCAGCTCTTAGCCCCCTCTAGTGGTCATAACAGGCAGCCAGGTTTGGACCATGACCTGCGGGTGGATTATACCCAATTACTGATATGCACAGCACCGTTGAGATTCATTGCTGGTTTTCATTCTTGTTATATGTTGTCACTTGCATTTCTCAGCGATAACGTGACGTCAGCCATGTTTAATTAACCCCTGCAGAGCTGCAGCATTGTCGCAGTGTTTCAGGCGACGGTCCTGTTGGCGCTTGCAGAATCCACTTCATTGACTGCAGAAGTTGCTTAACATTTGCTGAGCAGCTTTCAATGAGCCTCATCTTGAATGCAGACCTTGCGCGGGTCAGAGTGCGGCAGAAAAGCAGCCGTGTAATAAAGAATGAGTGCGGCGCGGCGTAATAGCTCAATCAGTCAGAGTAATAGAGATGGATAAACGCGTAACCTGCTCACCCGACTCTTCCTAATTGCTCTCCTGAAAAGCTCGCAGTCACGCCGGGGCCACCAGAAAAGTTTAGATCTAATTGCGGTTCAGGAATTAGAGGTGAATGAGTAAAAAGTATAATCTGCCGACACCGCGATCCTGGGCGGAGAGTGGCGGCGGCCGCCGGAACCTGCCGGTAAAATATCGACAACAGCCTCAGGACGCTGCCGTTCTCGTTGCTGCCTGCGCCTCGTTTTCTGCCGTCGTCTGCAGTTCCCGCTGTCACAATGTAACCGACGCACGAAACAAAGTAACAAATAAAAAGAAACATCTGACGAAACGGAGAAAACAAACTCATGAACTTCTGCGAATTCGATGGCGCCAAATCTGAGAAAACGTGTTATGCTCAGTCGATATGAAAGAAAATTGTTTGCCAAGAGTTGTATGAACGACGCTGTCTGCAGTGTAAAGAATGGAGGATTTCCGGTTACCATGACTACATCTAGGAGCAGTAACTGTGCTCCACTTGTTTACTATACCTTAAGGGGGTTGTAACAAAATAAAAACGTATCCGCTATGTACATGATATGGAAGTATCTGATCAGAGGAGGACCAACCGCTAAGAACAGCACCACCCCGTATACACATGTAATCAGGAGGAGGGTATACAGCACCACCCCGTATACACATGTAATCAGGAGGAGGGTATACAGCACCACCCTGTATATACATATAATCAGGAGGAGGGTATACAGCACCACCCCGTATATACATATAATCAGGAGGAGGGTATACAGCACCACCCCGTATATACATATAATAAGAAGGAGGGTATACAGCACCACCCTGTATATACATATAATCAGAAGGAGGGTATACAGCACCACCCTGTATATACATATAATCAGGAGGACGGTATTACAGCACCACCCCGTATATACATATAATCAGAAGGAGGGTATACAGCACCACCCTGTATATACATATAATCAGGAGGAGGAGTATACAGCACCACCCGTATATACATATAATCAGAAGGAGGGTATACAGCACCACCCTGTATATACATATAATCAGGAGGAGGGTATACAGCACCACCCCGTATATAACATTAAATCAGGAGGAGGGTATACAGCACCACCCTGTATATACATATAATCAGGAGGAGGGTATACAGCACCACCCTGTATATACATATAATCAGGAGGAGGGTATACAGCACCACCCTGTATATACATTAATCGAAGGAGGGTATACAGCACCACCTGTAATACATATAACAGAAGGAGGGTATACAGCACCACCCTGTATATACATTATAATCAGGAGGAGAGGTATACAGCACCACCCTGTATATACATATAATCAGAAGGAGGGTATACAGCACCACCTGTATATACATATAATCAGGAGGAGGGTATACAGCACCACCCTGTATATACATATAATCAGGAAGGAGGGTATACAGCACCACCCTGTATATACATATAATCAGGAGGAGGGTATACAGCACCACCCTGTATATACATATTAATCAGGAGGAGGGTATACAGCACCACCCTGTATATACATATAATCAGGAGAGGGTTATACAGCACCACCCTGTATTACATATAATCAGGAGGAGGGTATACAGCACCACCCTGTATATACATATAATCAGAAGGAGGGTATACAGCACCACCCTGTATATACATATAATCAGAGGAGGGTATACAGCACCACCCTGTATATACATATAATCAGGAGGGTATACAGCACCAACCCTGATATACATATAATCAGAGAGGAGGGTATACAGCACCACCCTGTATATACATATAATCAGAAGGAGAGTATACAGCACCACCCTGTATATACATATAATCAGAAGGAGGGTATACAGCACCACCCTGTATATACATATAATCAGAAGGAGGGTATACAGCACCACCCTGTATATACATATAATCAGGGAGGGTATACAGCACCACCCTGTATATACATATAATCAGAAGGAGGGTATACAGCACCACCCTGTATATACATATAATCAGGAGGAGGGTATACAGCACCACCCTGTATATACATATAATCAGGAGGAGGGTATACAGCACCACCCTGTATATACATATAATCAGAAGGAGGGTATACAGCACCACCCTGTATATACATATAATCAGGAGGAGGGTATACAGCACCACCCTGTATATACATATAATCAGAAGGAGGGTATACAGCACCACCCTGTATATACATATAATCAGGAGGAGGGTATACAGCACCACCCTGTATAACATATAATCAGGAGGAGGGTATACAGCACCACCCTGTATATACATATAATCAGAAGGAGGGTATTACAGCACCACCCTGTATAACATATAATCAGAAGGAGGGTATACAGCACCACCCTGTATATACATATAATCAGGGAGGAGGGTATACAGCACCACCCTGTATATACATATAATCAGGAAGGAGGTATACAGCACCACCCGTATATACATATAATCAGGAGGGTATACAGCACCACCTGGTATATACATATAATCAGGAGGAGGGTATACAGCACCACCCTGTATATACATATAATCAGAAGGAGGGTATACAGCACCACCCTGTATATACATATTAATCAGGAGGGTATACAGCACCACCCGTATACACATGTAATCAGGAGGAGGCGTATACAGCACCACCCTGTATATACATATAATCAGGAGGAGGGTTATACAGCACCACCCTGTATATACATATAATCAGGAGGGTATACAGCACCACCCTGTATATACATATTAATCAGGAGAGGAGGGTATACAGCACCACCCTGTATACACATGTAATCAGGAGGAGGGTATACAGCACCACCCTGATATACATATAATCAGAGGAGGGTATACAGCACCACCCCGTATATATATATAATCAGGAGGAGGGTATACAGCACCACCCTGTATATACATATAATCAGGAGGAGGGTATACAGCACCACCCCCGTATATACTATAAATCAGGAGGAGGGTATACAGCACCACCCCGTATATACATATAATCAGGAGGAGGGTATACAGCACCACCCTGTATACACATTAATCAGGAAGGAGGGTATACAGCACCACCCTGTATATACATATAATCAGGAGGAGGGTATACAGCACCACCCTGTATATACATATAATCAGGAGGAGGGTATACAGCACCACCCTGTATATACATATAATCAGGGAGGAGAGTATACAGCACCACCCCGTATATACATATAATCAGGAGGAGGGTATACAGCACCACCCTGTATATACATATAATCAGGAGGGAGGGTATACAGCACCACCCCTGTATATACATATAATAAGAAGGAGGGATACAGCACCACCCTATATACATATAATAGGAGGAGAGTATACAGCACCACCCCGTATATACATATAATCAGGAGGAGGGTATACAGCACCACCCGTATATACATATAATCAGGAGGAGGGTATACAGCACCACCCTGTATATACATATAATAAGAAGGAGGGTATACAGCACCACCCTGTATATACATATAATCAGGAGGAGAGTTATACAGCACCACCCCGTATATACATATAATCAGAGGAGGTATACAGCACCACCCCTGTATATACATATAATCAGGAGGAGGGTATACAGCACCACCCCGTATATACATATAATCAGGAGGAGGGTATACAGCACCACCCCGTATATACATATAATCAGAAGGAGGGTATACAGCACCACCCCGTATATACATATAATCAGAAGGAGGGTATACAGCACCACCCTGTATATACATATAATCAGGAAGGAGGGTATACAGCACCACCCCGTATATACATATAATCAGGAGGAGGGTATACAGCACCACCCTGTATATACATATAATCAGGAGGGAGGGTATATCAGGAGGAGGGTATACAGCACCACCCTGTATATATACATATAATCAGGAGGAGGGTATACAGCACCACCCTGTATATACATATAATCAGGAGGAGGGTATACAGCACCACCCTGTATATACATATAATCAGGAGGAGGGTATACAGCACACCCCTGTATATACATATAATCAGGAGGAGGTATACAGCACCACCCGGTATATACATATAATCAGAAGGAGGGTATACAGCACCACCCTGTATATACATATAATCAGAAGGAGGGTATACAGCACCACCCTGTATATACATATAATCAGGAGGAGGGTATACAGCACCACCCCGTATATACATATAATCAGGAGGAGGGTATACAGCACCACCCTGTATATACATATAATCAGGAGGAGGGTATACAGCACCACCCCGTATATAACATATAATCAGAAGGAGGGTATACAGCACCACCCCGTATATACATATAATCAGAAGGAGGGTATACAGCACCACCCCGTATATACATATAATCAGAAGGAGGGTATACAGCACCACCCTGTATAATACATATAATCAGAGAGAAGTATACAGCACCACCCTGTATATACATATAATCAGGAGGAGGGTATACAGCACCACCCTGTATATACATATAATCAGGAGGAGGGTATACAGCACCACCCCTGTATATACATATAATCAGGAGGAGGGTATACACACCACCCTGTATATACATATAATCAGAAGGAGGGTATACAGCACCACCCTGTATATACATATAATCAGAAGGAGGGTATACAGCACCACCCCGTATATACATATAATAGAGAGGAGGGTATACAGCACCACCCTGTATATACATATAATCAGGAAGGAGGGTATACAGCACCACCCTGTATATACATTTAATCAGGAGGAGGGTATACAGCACCACCCTGTATATACATATAATCAGAAGGAGGGTATACAGCACCACCCTGTATATACATATAATCAGGAGGAGGGATACAGCACCACCCTGAATACATATAATCAGGAGGAGGTATACAGCACCACCCCGTATATACATATAATCAGAAGGAGGGTATACAGCACCACCCTGTATATACATATAATCAGGAGGAGGGTATACAGCACCACCCCGTATATACATATAATCAGGAGGAGGGTATACAGCACCACCCTGTATATACATATAATCAGGAGGAGGGTATACAGCACCACCCTGTATATACATATAATCAGGAGGAGGGTATACAGCACCACCCCGTATATACATATAATCAGGAGGAGGGTATACAGCACCACCCTGTATATACATATAATCAGGAGGAGGGTATACAGCACCACCCGGTATATACATATAATCAGGAGGGTATACAGCTGCGGGACTGTTGTACGTTTCCTCATCATTTCTACATTTCCCTTCTATTCAGGACCATTAACAAGGAAGATACAGAGAGAAGCGAGAGGAGATTACAGAATTCTATTTGATGCAAGCGCCTATTGCACAATGATGGGTGTTATAATCCGTATTTCAACAACCTTCAAGTAACAAGACACAACCTGACATTACACACTGCTAAAGGGTTAAAAAGTAATGTGAGAAATACAAAACTGGAAGGATTCCTTCCAGACTCTTCATGCAAACACATTGGTGAATTATTGAATGCAGAATAGTGAGTGCAGCTCTGGAGTATAATCCAGGATGTAACTCAGGGTCAGTACAGGATAAGTAATGTATGTACACAGTGACTGCACCAGCAGAATAGTGAGTGCAGCTCTGGAGTATAATACAGGATGTAACTCAGGATCAGTACAGGATAAGTAATGTATGTACACAGTGACTGCACCAGCAGCATAGTGAGTGCAGCTCTGGAGTATAATACAGGATGTAATTCAGGATCAGTACAGGATAAGTAATGTATGTACACAGTGACTGCACCAGCAGAATAGTGAGTGCAGCTCTGGAGTATAATACAGGATGTAACTCAGGATCAGTACAGGATAAGTAATGTATGTACACAGTGACTGCACCAGCAGAATAGTGAGTGCAGCTCTGGAGTATAATACAGGATATAACTCAGGATCAGTACAGGATAAGTAATGTATGTACACAGTGACTGCACCAGCAGAATAGTGAGTGCAGCTCTGGAGTATAATACAGGATGTAACTCAGGATCAGTACAGGATAAGTAATGTATGTACACAGTGACTGCACCAGCAGAATAGTGAGTGCAGCTCTGGAGTATAATACAGGATATAACTCAGGATCAGTACAGGATAAGTAATGTATGTACACAGTGACTGCACCAGCAGCATAGTGAGTGCAGCTCTGGAGTATAATACAGGATGTAACTCAGGATCAGTACAGGATAAGTAATGTATGTACACAGTGACTGCACCAGCAGAATAGTGAGTGCAGCTCTGGAGTATAATACAGGATGTAACTCAGGATCAGTACAGGATAAGTAATGTATGTACACAGTGACTGCACCAGCAGAATAGTGAGTGCAGCTCTGGAGTATAATACAGGATATAACTCAGGATCAGTACAGGATAAGTAATGTATGTACACAGTGACTGCACCAGCAGAATAGTGAGTGCAGCTCTGGAGTATAATACAGGATATAACTCAGGATCATTACAGGATAAGTAATGTATGTACACAGTGACTGCACCAGCAGAATAGTGAGTGCAGCTCTGGAGTATAATACAGGATATAACTCAGGATCATTACAGGATAAGTAATGTATGTACACAGTGACTGCACCAGCAGCACCTGATACCTTTCAGACCATTAGTGGAATGGAACAGCCAATTCAACCCTTAGATCCATTAGGGTCATCCATATAGTATCCACAACATCCACAATGGCAGCATCTCCACAAAAAGTTAAAAATTTAGTGTTCAAAAAGTCATCAGAACATGTGCAAAAATCGCCAATAAAGTGCAACGTTTCGGTTACATGCTTGAGAAAGGTTACCAACCATGTAACTGAAACGTTGCACTTTATTGGCGATTTTTGCACATGTTCTGATGACTTTTTGAAGAATAAATACACTTTTGTGGAGATGCTGCCGTTGTGGATGTTGTGGATTCCACCAGCAGAATAGTGAGTGCAGCTCTGGAGTATTCTGAAACTTCTAAAACTATTCCTCATACATTCTCACCTATGACTGGATGAGACTTTTCTATTAGAATGATACAGGGCAGATGCTGTTATCAGGTTTGGGCCTCATGAAAAATCAGAATATAAAGTGTTTTCTCTGCACATGTCCAGACCCTGAGTGATTTCCTCTGTGGAATACTGGATTTAGATTATGAAGTATATAATATATACACAGTGCTGGGCTCGGCTCCTTCCAGCACCCCGATTACATCTATTTTGGGCCTCAGTCAGTCTCCCTTTGTCATTATCGAGTCCCCTGTGGATGGAGAATTGTAGATTCAGGAGCTTTCAATAGATTAATATTCTGAATTTTTATTGCCCCACAGAACAGGAGAGCAGAAAGATACAGATAGAAATAGATGCTGCTGCACGTGACCCCAGCAGAGGAGCGGCGCCCGAAAACATGGGCCACATTTTAAGTCAAATTCTAGTTAAGATTTCCTTATGTTACTGCCCCTTTTTAATCCTAGGTCAATTTTAGGTTCACAATTCTAGGCTCATACATTACATATGTATTCATAGGGGTCAGAGCTATAACACAGAGCTCCAAATCCCCAGCTTTGAAAACCATCCAACTATTGGATAAAATTCTCTATCTGCCACCAGCAATAGAGGAGAGCTAGAGCTGACTGCATACGGGTTTATCATTGACTTCAATGTAATAATCTGAATATAGTGAGCTCCCTCTAGTGGTGGCTGTATAATCTGTATATAGTGAGCTCCCTCTAGTGGTGACTGTATAATCTGTATGTAGTGAGCTCCCTCTAGTGGTGGCTGTATAATCTGTATGTAGTGAGCTCCCTCTAGTGGTGACTGTATAATCTGTATGTAGTGAGCTCCCTCTAGTGGTGACTGTATAATCTGTATGTAGTGAGCTCCCTCTAGTGGTGGCTGTATAATCTGTATGTAGTGAGCTCCCTATAGTGGTGGCTGTATAATCTGTATGTAGTGAGCTCCCTCTAGTGGTGACTGTATTATCTGTATGTAGTGAGCTCCCTCTAGTGGTGACTGTATAATCTGTATGTAGTGAGCTCCCTCTAGTGGTAACTGTGCAATCTGTATGTAGTGAGCTCCCTCTAGTGGTGGCTGTATATATCTTTATGTAGTAATCTCCTGAGCTCCCTCTAGTGGTGGCTGTATATATCTGTATGCAGTAATCTCCTGAGCTCCCTCTAGTGGTGGCTGTATATATCTGTATGCAGTAATCTCCTGAGCTCCCTCTAGTGGTGGCTGTATATATCTGTATGTAGTAATCTCCTGAGCTCCCTCTAGTGGTGGCTGTATATATCTGTATGTAGTAATCTCCTGAGCTCCCTCTAGTGGTGGCTGTATAATCTGTATGCAGTAATCTCCTGAGCTCCCTCTAGTGGTGGCTGTATATATCTGTATGCAGTAATCTCCTGAGCTCCTTCTAGTGGTGGCTGTATATATCTGTATGTAGAAATCTCCTGAGCTCCCTCTAGTGGTGGCTGTATATATCTGTATGTAGTAATCCCCTGAGCTCCCTCTAGTGGTGGCTGTATATATCTGTATGTAGTAATCTCCTGAGCTCCCTCTAGTGGTGGCTGTATATATCTGTATGTAGTAATCTTCTAAGCTCCCTCTAGTGGTGGCTGTATATATCTGTATGTAGTAATCTCCTGAGCTCCTTCTAGTGGTGGCTGTATATATCTGTATGCTGTAATCTCCTGAGCTCCCTCTAGTGGTGGCTGTATATATCTGTATGTAGTAATCTCCTGAGCTCCCTCTAGTGGTGGCTGTATATATCTTTATGTAGTAATCTCCTGAGCTCCCTCTAGTGGTGGCTGTATATATCTGTATGTAGTAATCTCCTGAGCTCCCTCTAGTGGTGGCTGTATATATCTGTATGCAGTAATCTCCTGAGCTCCCTCTAGTGGTGGCTGTATAATCTGTATGTAGTAATCTCCTGAGCTCCCTCTAGTGGTGGGCTGTATATATCTGTATGCAGTAATCTCCTGAGCTCCCTCTAGTGGTGGCTGTATATATCTGTATGTAGTAATCTCCTGAGCTCCTTCTAGTGGTGGCTGTATAATCTGTATGTAGTTATCTCCTGAGCTCCCTCTTGTGGTGGCTGTATATATCTGTATGTAGTAATCTCCTGCGCTCCTTCTAGTGGTGGCTGTATTTATCTGTATGTAGTAATCTCCTGAGCTCCCTCTTGTGGTGGCTGTATAATCTGTATGTAGAAATCTCCTGAGCTCCCTCTAGTGGTGGCTGTATATATCTGTATGTAGTAATCTCCTGAGCTCCCTCTAGTGGTGGCTGTATATATCTGTATGTAGTAATCTCCTGAGCTCCCTCTAGTGGTGGCTGTATATATCTGTATGTAGAAATCTCCTGAGCTCCCTCTAGTGGTGGCTGTATATATCTGTATGTAGTAATCTCCTGAGCTCCCTCTAGTGGTGTCTTTATATATCTGTATGTAGTAATCTCCTGAGCTCCCTCTAGTGGTGGCTGTATATATCTGTATCTAATAATCTCCTGAGCTCCCTCTAGTGGTGGCTGTATATATCTGTATGTAGTAATCTCCTGAGCTCCCTCCAGTGGTGACTACAGATATAACTATCATGTAACGCTTGGACTATGCAATCGATTTGAGTTCTGGATTAGAGAACCTGAGGGTGGAGTTGTAATAAGTCTTCATAGTGAATTTGATGGACTTGTCTTCTGTTAGCCTCTAAATTTTGCTGAAATCTTTGAAGGATTACTTGTTTTGGGGCATAAAGCCCTGATATTAGATGTGATCGTATCTGTCCGATGTATAAAATACCAATAAATATCTACAGAAAGTTAGAATCTTTGAAGGTGGCGGGAGGTGGCAGATAGCAGCGCCTGTATATCCTGGTAGGCAGGTAGCTGACTGATATAGGAGCTCTCCGTGGTCCTAAAAGGGACTGTGGCTGCAAAAGTGCAAAGTCTATAGAATGCTAGCAGGAAGCGCAGCTCTGGAGCACAAACTGATGAATTTAGCACTAAAACTGCTACAAATATACAGGAACCATTAACACAGAAAAACAAAACCTAAGTGGAGACACCAAGTCTAAGAGTATTGAGCGACACAATAATATGATAATCCGGAACCGCCGATGACCCAGCACCGCCGATGACCCCGCACCGCCGATGACCCCGCACCGCCGATGACCCCGCACCCAGGACGTATTCATGGTGATTCAACCAAATAAATGCAGGAGTATAGTAATAAATATCCGATAAGTAATAAAGCCGCGCCGTCCAGCCGTTCTTCTGGAGACTTCGTTTTTTCTTCTTCTTCATTCTTTTCATCCAAATATATTTTTAGACACAGAACATCAATTCCGCTTTTTCTCCGGCGCCGCCGTCGTCGCTGTAAACTTCTCTGATCCATGTGTGATTTTAAGTCAATTTAATGTTGTGTAAGAACTGCTGATACAATAAAATTTCCCGGCGAGTGACAGAAAGCGCGGCTGACAACCTGCACATTATGCAATTACGAGCGCCGCTTTATTACTGTTATTAATTTATTCTAATAATTGTGGCTTTTCTGTTTTTTTCCCGTCTCCTCAATGTCAGGATGTGATTATAAAGGACTTGTCATTATGAAGTTAACCTCAGAACATCTCTGACCCCAGGGGAAGAAGCGCGGATCTCTCCATCCAAAATAAGCTGTCACTTACAGGAGAGCCTCGTGATGACTACATTATCTGGTAATTAAATGTCTCCACAAACTTCCCGCTGATTGACAGGCATCGGGGGCCACGTTGACCACGGGGCACAGCGCTTTATTTTTATTTTAAGGGAGAATAATTTCCCGGCTTTGTGTGCAGACGACAAGAGATCTTAAAAAATAATGCAAGACACAGAACAATCCCAATGTGTTACTTGGAAGACAATGAAGCCCCCCCCCCTCCCCCGACGCGTTTTGTGTTTCGTTGCGTTAACGTCTTTGTGTCTCTATGACAAGAATGATTGATTAACGAGATTGTAACAACTTCTTGTCATTAGAAGTGAGATGTTCCTGTCTGCCCCCGCTCCCCCCGTGAAGAATCGTGGGACGCGTTAACGGAGCAAACAAAATAAAAGTTTGTTTTGGCAAAAGGAAGTTTGGTTGATTGTTTTTTGGGAAGAACTTCAAAGAAAACCAACAAAAATGGAGATTACGGGGGGGAGGGGCAATATGAACGGCCACAGGGCTGAGCTCATCCAGAGCAGCACGTCCACAGCAATGGAAGAGGTCTCTGCATCACAGGAGCAGGGACGGAGAAGAGAAGATCGAGTGTCTACAAATATTCAAGAAGTGAGCACAAAATACACGAGGTAAAAACTACACACCCCACAAGAGGAACAAGAAATCTTACACTGATCCTGAGTTACATCCTGCATTATACTCCAGAGCTGCACTCACTATTCTGCTGGTGCAGTCACTGTGTACATACATTACTTATCCTGTACTGATCCTGAGTTACATCCTGTATTATACTCCAGAGCTGCACTCACTATTCTGCTGGTGCAGTCACTGTGTACATACATTACTTATCCTGTACTGATCCTGAGTTACATCCTGTATTATACTCCAGAGCTGCACTCACTATTCTGCTGGTGCAGTCACTGTGTACATACATTACTTATCCTGTACTGATCCTGAGTTACATCCTGTATTATACTCCAGAGCTGCACTCACTATTCTGCTGGTGCAGTCACTGTGTACATACATTACTTATCCTGTACTGATCGTGAGTTATATCCTGTATTATACTCCAGAGCTGCACTCACTATTCTGCTGGTGGAGTCTCTGTGTACATACATTACTTATCCTGTACTGATCCTGAGTTACATCCTGCATTATACTCCAGAGCTGCACTCACTATTCTGCTGGTGGAGTCTCTGTGTACATACATTACTTATCCTGTACTGATCCTGAGTTACATCCTGCATTATACTCCAGAGCTGCACTCACTATTCTGCTGGTGGAGTCTCTGTGTACATACATTACTTATCCTGTACTGATCCTGAGTTACATCCTGCATTATACTCCAGAGCTGCACTCACTATTCTGCTGGTGCAGTCACTGTGTACATACATTACTTATCCTGTACTGATCCTGAGTTACATCCTGTATTACACTCCAGAGCTGCACTCACTATTCTGCTGGTACAGTCACTGTGTACATACATTACTTATCCTGTACTGATCCTGAGTTACATCCTGTATTATACTCCAGAGCTGCACTCACTATTCTGCTGGTGCAGTCACTGTGTACATACATTACTGATCCTGTACTGATCCTGAGTTACATCCTGTATTATACTCCAGAGCTGCACTCACTATTCTGCTGGTGCAGTCACTGTGTACATACATTACTTATCCTGTACTGATCCTGAGTTACATCCTGTATTATACTCCAGAGCTGCACTCACTATTCTGCTGGTGCAGTCACTGTGTACATACATTACTTGATCCTGTACTGATCCTGAGTTACATCCTGTATTATACTCCAGAGCTGCACTCACTATTCTGCTGGTGCAGTCACTGTGTACATACATTACTTATCCTGTACTGATCCTGAGTTACATCCTGTATTATACTCCAGAGCTGCACTCACTATTCTGCTGGTGCAGTCACTGTGTACATACATTACTGATCCTGTACTGATCCTGAGTTACATCCTGTATTATACTCCAGAGCTGCACTCACTATTCTGCTGGTGTAGTCACTGTGTACATACATTACTTATCCTGTACTGATCCTGAGTTACATCCTGTATTATACTCCAGAGCTGCACTCACTATTCTGCTGTTGCAGTCACTGTGTACATACATTACTTATCCTGTACTGTCCTGAGTTACATCCTGTATTATACTCCAGAGCTGCACTCACTATTCTGCTGGTGTAGTCACTGTGTACATACATTACTTATCCTGTACTGATCCTGAGTTACATCCTGTATTATACTCCAGAGCTGCACTCACTATTCTGCTGGTGCAGTCACTGTGTACATACATTACTTATCCTGTACTGATCCTTAGTTACATCCTGTATTATACTCCAGAGCTGCACTCACTATTCTGCTGGTGCAGTCACTGTGTACATACATTACTTATCCTGTACTGATCCTGAGTTACATCCTGTATTATACTCCAGAGCTGCACTCACTATTCTGCTGGTGCAGTCACCGTGTACATACATTACATTACTTATCCTGTATTATACTCCAGAGCTGCGCTCAGTGCTATTACTTGATGCAGATCTGGCTCTTGTACATGAAGACGATTTGCCTGGGAAGGAGCTGCAGTTCTTCCCACCTCCTTCCCGATCCTTCCCTCCTGTGCAGCCGCGCAGTAATTCATCAGAGCACTAACCTATAGACACATGAAGGTTGTGGACACCTCTGAGGAGCCGTTGACCTTCACCAACCAGAAGAGCTGGAGTTCGTCAATATATATTTATCTTTCTGTTGGGACTATTTCCAGTGTGAGGAACGCTCACCTTGAAACTTCTGGAGTAAGATGCAGTAAAATAAGGATCCCAGAAGAGAGGAGATAAAACACTGGAGGAGTCGCCCCTCCCCCGCACTTTACAAAATAAAACTTTCCTTTAAGGAGCCTGAGCTCATCTGTAGAGGAGGATACAATGTATCACCTGAAGGGCTCGGATACATTGTGTCCTCCAGATAACACAGGATCTCCAGTAGTCAGGAACCCGAGGAGGTAGGAAGGGTCTGGACATGGTAGAAAGTATGTGAACCCCAGAGACCTCCTGCACCTGTGCTCTGTTAGGGTATATGGACCTTTACAAGCCAGAAAGGACAACTACTACTGTGTCTTCTTGGTCTCTCACACCAGTGGCCCGCCTGTGTCAGTCTTAACTGCAGTCTCCCTGTTGGAGCTCGGTACCCGAGAGCTCAGGATGAACACTGCCATAGGTTCCCCCACAAGTTCCTGACACCTGACAACCTTTTTTATCTATTACAGAGTCAGTTTGAAGGCGGGGTCGTGCTAACCTTAAGGCAATGATTTCACCACAATGGCTGCCATACTATTACACCTGCCCATGTGTCAGTCTTTTCTGAACTCCTGACATTCCATTCATGCATCAGGAGGCTCAGGATGAATGGCGCTGCAAGTTCCACCCCACAATATATACACATAACCGTTCAGGTTCTGACACCTGACAACTCTTCAATATCCGTCTTTGTGGCCAGCAGTTTATCCCAGGTTGATCAGCGGAGTCTGCGGCTGCTGATCACCACGTATCACATCTGTTTTATTATCACGCGTGGCGCTATTTACTCCCCGGCCGCCGCGGAGACCGTTTTATTTGTTTTCACCCGTTCTGTCTCTTTCTTCCTCTGACACGCCGATGCCTCCGATAATAAATCACCGCAATTTGCTCGTCGCCGCCAACAATGGCTTTAATCTTCATTTACGACTCGCAAAGTCCGTTTTGCGGGAAGCGTTTGATAAAATACTCAATTACCGTCTTGTGGGGTTTTTTGTTCAACTGCTGCCCCGATAACGAAATAAAAAAAAAAAAAAAAAACACAAAAGATAAACTGTGAATAATTTTCCGAGAACAAATGTCAGCGGCGCCGAGTCACGACGGACGGGAGCGCCAAATATTCTACCGGTAAAGTGACGGCCGCTCCAGGATTTATTCTACTGCGAATCTCATTTAAATAGTGAGTGGCACCTGCTCTCCGCAGGCTGGGGTGTGGCATGGGGTGGAGGAGGGGGAGTGCGGGGTGAGGCACAGGATGGGGGCATGAGCCACGGGACAGGTGGGGGGGCTTGAGGCACAGGACAAAAGGGGGGCCACACAGGACCAGAAGGGGAGCATGAGGCACACGACGGGAAGGGGAGCATGAGGCACAGGACCGGGAAGGGGAGCATGAGGCACAGGACCGGGAAGGGGAGCATGAGGCACAGGACCGGGAAAGCCTAGGCACAGGACGGACGGGGCCTGAGGCACAGGACCGGGACGGGGAGCCTGAGGCACAGGACCGGGACGGGGAGCCTGAGGCACAGGACCGGGACGGGGAGCCTGAGCACAGGACCGGGACGGGGAGCCTGAGGCACAGGACCGGGACGGGGAGCCTGAGGCACAGGACCGGGACGGGGAGCCTGAGGCACAGGACCGGGACGGGAGCCTGAGGCACAGGACCGGGACGGGGGAGCCTGAGGCACAGGACCGGGACGGGGAGCCTGAGGCACAGGACCGGGACGGGGAGCCTGAGGCACAGGACCGGGACGGGGAGCCTGAGGCACAGGACCGGGACGGGGAGCCTGAGGCACAGGACCGGGACGGGGAGCCTGAGGCACAGGACCGGGACGGGGAGCCTGAGGCACAGGACCGGGACGGGGAGCCTGAGGCACAGGACCGGGACGGGGAGCCTGAGGCACAGGAACCGGGACGGGGAGCCTGAGGCACAGGACCGGGACGGGGAGCCTGAGGCCACAGGACCGGGACGGGGAGCCTGAGGCACAGGACCGGGACGGGGAGCCTGAGGCACAGGACCGGGACGGGGAGCCTGAGGCACAGGACCGGGACGGGGAGCCTGAGGCACAGGACCGGGACGGGGGAGCATGAGGCACAGGACCGGGACGGGGAGCATGAGGCACAGGACCGGGACGGGGAGCATGAGGCACAGGACCGGACGGGGAGCATGAGGCACAGGACCGGGACGGGGAGCATGAGGCACAGGACCGGGACGGGGAGCATGAGGCACAGGACCGGGACGGGGAGCATGAGGCACAGGACCGGGACGGGGAGCATGAGGCACAGGACCGGGAGGGAGCATGAGGCCAGGACGGGAGGGAGCATGAGGCACAGGACCGGGAAGGGGAGCATGAGGCACAGGACCGGGAAGGGGAGCATGAGGCACAGGACCGGGAAGGGGAGCATGAGGCACAGGACCGGGAAGGGGAGCATGAGGCACAGGACCGGGAAGGGGAGCATGAGGCACAGGACCGGGAAGGGGAGCATGAGGCACAGGACCGGGAAGGGGAGCATGAGGCACAGGACCGGGAAGGGGAGCATGAGGCACAGGACCGGGAAGGGGAGCATGAGGCACAGGACCGGGAAGGGGAGCATGAGGCACAGGACCGGAAGGGAGCATGAGGCACAGGACCGGGGAAGGGGGAAGGGCATGAGGCACAGGACCGGGAAGGGGAGCATGAGGCACAGACCGGGAAGGGGAGCATGAGGCACAGGACCGGGAAGGGGAGGCACCGGTCAGGATGCGCACAGAAGGGGGGAGCTGCCAGGACATGGCAGACTGGACCAAACAGACTGAGGAGGGGGGAGGCACTGAACACTGTGGGAGGATGGGAGTCCACACCACAGCCTCACACAAGCTCCAGGCAATCCCCCCATCCTGTGGCTCAACAGGGGCTGCAAAACTACCACTCTCATCATGCAGTCAGGGCAAGATGGGAGCAGTTATCCTGCAACACCTGAGGGGCCACAGTTTGGAGATCACTACTCTGCTCCTTCACTGAGCGGTGGGGCCCCAGGACCCCGACCCCCACCCATCAAAACTTCTGACATGACTAGGTCTTCGTCAAATGACTTGTTATTTTTTTGGAAATTTTAAAGGTGACAGATCCTGGAGCATCTCAACTCTGCATTGTGGTGTTCCTCAGTTATTCCTCCTGGAAATGTATGAATATATGGACGGTGCTACCATTCCCCTGGTCGAAGGGTGTGTCACAGGGCACGCTTTCTAATCAGTGCTGACTGTGTAGGGACACTGGTTACAAGGAGAATGGTAGCCCCCAGATGTTCATGTAGTGATACAGTTCCAGGAGGAATTACAGAGGGATGACCAGGTTTATAACAAAATGTAATCCCTTGGAGAGAGGCCTGCGGCTGTCAGGGGATGCTGAGAGTTGTAGCTTTGCATGGTTTCAGCTTACATTAGAAAGCTGCACATAGATGGCGGTACAATGTGTCTGGCGTGGCGCCGTTCACATGTGATTCCTGCGGCGCTGTGTGCGGCGATTCTCCTCGCCAGAATTATACACAATCACATAAATCATCAGATAAATGAATCATGAAATTAATATGTAAATTGCGTGTTTAACCTCCATTTATGCGCCGCCGTCTGTCACCGAGCCGTAAATCGCAACCTAATTGCAAATTCCCGAAAAGGGGGAAACCCTCCGATCCGTGGAAATCTTGACACGTGTATCACTAACGCGCTCCGCACCGCTAATTAACGCGAGAGGATCCAGTCTCCGCGCAGACGTCAACGGTAGGTCGGGGCTGCGGCCATCATGGCCGGAATGGTGGGCTTAAAGGGGAACTCCACAATACGGAAGTATAACCCCTGATACAAGATTACTGGTCCTGGGTGACAACCACCGGTAGCTACCACTTCAGTACTCGCAGAGGTTGTCAGCCAGCTTCAATATACTGCACCACAACACCCCCTCTTACTGCTGCATCCCCTCTTATTTTCCAGTTGTGCATCAGGAGGCTCAGGATGAACAGCACTATAAGTCTCCAGTCATCCAGTCTTCACTGTAGAAATCCTGAATGTAAAAGGCTCAGGATGCACAAAGCTTCATGTCTGTTGTCCTCCAGTCCTTTACAGATGTGTCAGTCTCCACTGTCGTTCTGGTATTTTACTCATCAATCACGTGACTCCTTTTCTCTTCTTCCTTTTCCCTGCCCAGAACATTAGACATCACAGGAATCAGTGTTTTCTGTGACTCTGCCGCTCACTAAAAACCGAAGGAGAAGGGGGTCACGCCTGTTACCTGCGACGCTCCCGAAGACCGGGACTGACCTGCACTCATGTATTGTAGCAAGCTGTCATCACAGGCTGGATACAAGTGTAACGAACCCTCATCTGTGAGAAGTATTAGGACAAGACACCGTTTTAGTCCATGGGTGTTCCAATTCACTGACAGCAACCAGAGATCTTGCAATTAGTAATAAAGTCTATTAGAGAGATGCAGAAGAGTGATCAGAACCACTGCATGGTTCACACTACACCATGTCACAGCAGCAGCTCTGCTACATCACAGGCTGACACAGCGGAGTCCAGTGTGCAGCCGGCAGATCTCACATACGGATTAATGTCCGCGCGTTCACATTAGGGGATATGATGGATGGGCCTCCGCTCCAGCGTCGCATCGATCTCCACAGCAAGGCAGCCTGGGAATTCTCCCCGCAGCCGCCGCCGTCTACTCCAGCGCAACTTTCTGCTATTGACAAGAAATTTCACGGTGGACGCGGATCACGGCGGAGCTGACAGATGTCAGGAGAACACAAGATATTACAATCAATGGCGCTGCCCGTCCTCCGGAAACTCCTCCTGTCACAAAAGAATCAGATCCCCCCTCCTGCCAAGAGGCGCTGCAGCATCTGAGCTGAAGTCCTTCCAGAGATACAATCAGATTTTTCCCCAAAAAGTCCTAACTGGGTGTCCGGGGGGCTCCGAGGACCCCATAAATGTTTACAACGGCAGAATCTATAGTTGTCACCTGGGAGGCACCTAATATATTCCTCCATCTATCGCCTCCCATAATCCCCTGCACCAGCACTTTCTAACCATCCAGAGCCTCCTGGTTCATGAACTGCATCGGGGGGGATTCCCAAAATCTAAAACTTATCATAGGTGACAAGTATCCGATCAGTGGGGGCTGTGACTACTTGGACCCCCACATTATGTGAGCAGGGGTCCCCAAGACCACCCATCTATTCACACAGCCTTCTCCATCAGTTCCATAGAAGTCAATGGAGAGACAAATGTACACTGCCGATCACAGGGGGTCTCTGTGGTCAGACCTCAACCATTTAGTTATCAGAAACTTGTGAGGTGAGACAGATATACAGACTTGTATCAGGGAGGAAACTAGAGCTGTGTTCATCCTGAGCCTCCTGGTTCATGAATAGATTGTCAGAAATCTCACACACATTGGTACAGAAGTAATAAGGGGTGGCTATAAGAGCAGATATTGGGGGTCACTATACACACACCGATGTGCGGTATTATGGGGCCGGATCGTCATTTCTCCGGGGGCCACATGCGCGCTCGCCACGAACCCGCGTCTCCGTAAAAGCTGCTGCTTTCATTTTAATCTCATTTTCCACTTAATCCCCAGAAACAAAGTAACGGAAAGTGTTTGGTATCACGTTACTAAATCAGCTTAGGAACACAATCCGCGGATATTTATAGCGCCGTAGTAACCGCCCCTCCCCCGCCTTTACGGAAATATTTCCATTCATCGGATTTACACCTGAAGCTCAAAAAAAAAAAAAAAAGGCACAACTTCTGGCGACGCCCGGCACATTGTCGCCTGGTCACATGACGCAGAGAAGGTGCGAACGGCGCGTAAAACCCCCCGAATGTAATCACGCTCCCGTTATTAATATCCAAAGCATTTGTGTAATCTGCAGGAATAAAGCTCCTTACACGGATCAGAACAGAATCCGCCATAACGCGCCAAATATCAACATTCCCCAAATGGATTCCACACAGATTTAAAGGGGACGCAACCAGTACAGCGCCCCGATACCGGTAAACAAACTCTGGAAAGTTATACAATGTTACTGGTGTCGGTCTATACAGTAGTACCGGCATTGTATTCATGAACCTGGGAGCTCTGGATGAACACAGTCAGAGGTCCCCCTGACAAATGCTCACAATAAACATTTTTTATACAGGTCTCTTCCGGAAAAAAAACAAAAGGTGTGGATGCGATAAAATAAAACCGCGGATTATAAAGCGATGCTTTTAGGTCGTGATTTCCCTGTAAGAAAACGTAAGACGCAGCACACCTGGAGCAGAGGCCTTGTCCGCAGAGCTTACGCTCCACCCGTGCCGATTCTACGTTCCATACGTGCGCGGAGCTTGGCGATTGTTTCCCCTCTTAGCGCAGTACATACTGAGCGATTCGCGGCACATTAACGGCGGCGCTGAGGCATGGCGTAACCTTGCGGAGAAAAATGAATTTTCCTTCTAATCCATCCAGGAGAGTCAATTTCCAGCAGATGTTCGGAAGACGCAGGATCGGCCGCGCCGCACAAAGGAAAGTTGTCTGAAGGTCACGAGCTGCGGGTGAAACACGCCAGATACAAATAGCGTTAATTTATGAGCCTGGAGCGCCATGAATCGCGGGCCGCGCGCACTTCCTCAGCGCAGTTAGGGACTGCATCAGACAGCTCCTTCATATCTCAATACCCCTGGAATATAACATCGCCGCCGCCGCCGCGCAGGAAATCCATCAGCCGGTGGACAGAGCGCGGCTCGTAATTACTGGAGGATCCGCTCGCACTCCCCGGGGGAAAGCGAGAAGGGACGTCAGACGTAGCCGCCGAGCGCTACACAATAACCAGCGCCGGCCTGTGATCAGAATGAAGAGCGCGGGCCGGAGAGGACGCCGCAAAGGTTAAACAGCCGCGTCTTCCACCGCCATCTGTACACAGCCCCATGGAGGAAATATAATGCTGCAGATCTTTACCGTGACAAGACTGTTACAATGTATCAGTGCAGGCGTCACACAGCATTGTGCGGACTGGATACAATTGTAACAAGCTTGTTTACATTCTGTTCCATAGGTCAGTATTCCACGAGGTGTGGCACCGCACAGGCATCTAGCGGAATCTAGTCGGTGCCATGTGTCGCCCGTGGTACAAGAAAGAACGTGTATACAGTACGATGCATTGCGTAGACTGCGCTTATCTATATGGTGAAGAGGCGCCGAAGCATCTCGCCCCAATTTATACCAAAAGGACACAACTTGGGCTCATGCAGAGTACACGAGGCCGATGGACATGTTTGTCACGTGTGCAGAGCCTAAACCGTACCACATATCAGGCCTCATGCACACAACTGTATGTATTTTGCAGTCCGCAAAAAATACGTATGACGTCCGTGTGCATTCTGTATTTTGCGGAATGGAACAGCCGGCCCCTAATAGAACAGTCCTGTCCTTGTCCATAACGCGTACAATAATAGGACATGTTCTATTTTTTTGCGGAACGGAAATACGGACATACTCCAGCGCACTCCATTTCCGTAACTTCTGTTTTTTATTTGCAGACCCGTTGAAGTGAATGTTTCCGTACGCAGTTCGCAAAAAAAAAACGGAACGGAAAGAAAATACGTTCGTGTGCATGAGGCCTAAACAATCCGACTGGTTCATTGTAACAAAGTATCAACATCATCACTCAAATAGTTTTTGTGACAATCAAATTCTGCAACTTACTAAAAGACTGTAGGGCAGATTTACGAACGTGACTGCACCGAGAGTCAGAAAACGCCCCAAAATAAGGCCTAATCCCGGCACATAACGTCGCATCAAGGGTTAGATCTATTCATGATGCAAATGACATCACACAACCAAAAAAGTAACCAGACCAATAGCTGCACAGAGTCAGTGTCTCGTCATAGCTCTGGCGCCATTGTCTCTGTTGTAATGATAGTTTGTTACAATGTATCAGTCTGGAGATCAGGCACCGTCTCGCACGATACATTGTAACACAACTTTTGCTCGTCGTCTATCCCAACAAGGAAACCACGGTAACCACTTGTGACTACGGCCCCGAGGACTGAAAATCTCACACACTCTTAACTGCGCCGCCGGTGCCGTAATGGGATTTGCGTTTAACCCCTTGAGCGCCGGTGTGATTGCCCCTAAATCGCCGGCACAGGACTGTATTAAATTTAATTAGTTAAAAAGCAATTTGGCGGGGAGCGTGTAACGACGGCGCGGCATGCTGTGTAATCTCCTATCCATTACTGGGGAGCGTAAGCCGATGAAATTAATATCAGCAGCCGCAGCGAGAAGCGGAGTCACGTGCTCTGCGCCACATACCACCGCGCGGGGGTTATTAGCGGCATAGCTGACACCACCCTATTACGGCGATTATTAGCGGCGCTCAGAGCCATTATTATAGATAGTAGCGGAGTGCGGCTCGGAGGATGTAATGCCACCCGGAGGAGCAAATGAACGATTATTTATACCGTGTGGGGAGCGGGGGCATTAAAAAAACGCCGTAATAGAGGTGAAAGCTCAACGAGCGCCGGCTTCACGGATTTTATTTTCCGCAGACTGAATTGTAGCGTGCGGCTGATTTAGGAGGACGAAATTATTACGTTTAATGTTCGCCAGCGATCAGAAGAGCAGAGTAACGTTTATCCGCGGAGCGTTAAGAGCCCCAGATACCGGTCACGTAGATACTAACCCCCACATTCCGCTGATAACAGGAATAATAGACTGTTCTACAATTATTATCTTTCCAGCTTAAAGTGAATGCAAACGGGATCCAATACATTGTCTTACGGAGGCAAAGATGAAAATCGGGGGCGCGGTCCCTTTAAGAGATTGAGCTTTTTTTTTTCACCCTTTTGCCCAGAGGATCCTTTAAAGGCGATGAACATCTGCGGAGGCAATATTTTTAGGACTACATTTCACTCATATTGGTCTTTATTCATTTTCCACAGTTTCCTTTGCCGTCAGTGCATCGGCAGAGAATCCATCAGGGAGCTGCACTGACGGCTCCACGTGTGGCCCTTGTCTCTGAACTCCTGACGGCTCATAAACACTCAGAGGTCACAAGAATATGCCTTAAAGGGGTACTCCGTTTACCCACAGGATGGGGGAGGATTATTAGATCGGTGATGGATGAGCGCTGTACTCTGCTATGTCTTGCGCTGCAGCAGTGCGATTTTCTAACCAGCTGCGTCCATTTCCGGGGGGCTCCACAGGGTATGGGGCCCACACTATTGTTACCAGTGGGTGTCCCAGTGGCAGGGGATAACTTTCTATAACCGGAATTCCCCTTTAAATGGGTGTTTATGCGCGATTACAGAGAAGGGCTACACATGGAGCCGTCAGCGCAGCTCCCTGATGGATTCTCTGTACGACAGTGAGCGCCATAGTCTGCGGATACACTGACAGTGAAGGCACAGATAGAAGACGCCGTCCCTTTAAGGCTCGCAGGTGGAGGAGGCTGCGGTGCTGCATCTAGAAATTACATAAAATAGATAATTCTGTCACTTTAAATTTGCAAATGGACAGAAATGAAGAAGTGTCAACCGGACGCTCCAGAAACATCCTGCATCTGTCCTACTGATGTGAACGCGGCTCACAGAAAGCCACTGAAGGCTGGGAACACAAACTGCCGAAAATTTTTAATAAAGACCAAATGAAACAATGTTTTTTAGCCCAATATGAGTAAAATGAAGTTATAATACTATGTGTTCATCGCCTTTAAGGTGACGGGGCCCCCAGCATCAGGTCATGTGACACGGATCTAGGAGCCCCGGGACCATCAGGCCTGGAAGTTGTAGAATTTATTCACGTTTAATTGCAATTTTAGTCGTTCCCATGATGCATCTTTTCTACCACTCCGGGTGGAGCCGCCCGAACCTCACACCTCAAGGGAAATAGTGAAGGATGGAGCCTGACACCCACTTTCTGACCTGGAATGATAGTTGTCAGGGATGTAACCGCTTGTAATAAAGGTATAATGCTGAGATAATGAAGGAGGGATATCCTCTCCCAGCGCCCGATACATATGGAAAGATAAAAAAAAGCAAAAACTGGAACAAATCTATATTACAGGGACTCAATCACGCGCGAAATACCGGACCGGAGACCGCGGCCCCACATAGCCCTGATAAAGGGGGAAATGACCCCTCGTAAAACATCCTAAATACAAAATCACAAAAATAAGAAAATAAACCCCAAGGTCGCACAAACCCGGAGTAAATCAGAGGAATAAAACGCCGGGCGGTAATTAAAAGCGGTGGCGGCAGAGGCGTCCGTCCTGCATTATCAGCTCATCACATTCATTGCTGCCCTAGAATAACAGAGCCGCATCTGCAGTCATTACCGGGCGGCGGATAAATCAATCCTCCCAGTGATGCCTCCAGCCGTCCCCGCTCCCTTTAAGCAGCCGGATATTTATTTCTGCCTGACGCGTCTGACAACCTATTTACTGTAGGCAAATGGAAGCGGGACTGCACCTCGTAACGGCCGCAGCAATTCCCATTGTGGGGTGCATCTCCGAAGACGGATGGAGGCAATAAAAACGGCTTTATGGCCTAAGAGGCGGCTCTGAACTTTTCTATTTGTCTGACGACCTTTGGCGGAGTCGCTCCGGTGTTCGCAGTCTACGGATTGCAAGCTCTTGGGGGGCACCGGGTGATGATTGCCACAAGATGCGATAGAAGTAAAGCGGGATGAAGAAATAAATAAAGCTATACACGTGGCAACAAAAGGACAAGATAGAAAACTACGCACAGATGGAGGACGCCGTCCCTTTAAGGCTCGCAGGTGGAGGAGGCTGCGGTGCTGCATCTAGAAATCACATAAGACAATAGATAATTCTGTCACTTTAAATGTTAAAATGGCTGCAAATGAAGAAGTGTCAACCGGACAAGAAATATCCTGCATCTGTCCTACTAATGTGAACGCGGCTCATAGAAAAGCCAGGAACCTGCGGCTGAAGGCGACAAATCTGCTGCGTGTGAACATCGCCTAATGAATTCATCATCATCACCAGTCCTACAGTCATAACAGTTAGGGTCCATGATGGTAAAAGTGGTCGGATCGTTACTGACGAGATCCACAGGGTTCTACAGACAAGAAGTAAACCTTCTGAGGTTAAAGATCACTCCCTGATGTGACAAAGTGAGAAGATTAACAGAAGAGGAACAGCAACAATGTATCACCAGACACAACAAATCTATCACAGAAATAACAAACACAAGAAATGTAATAAATGCTCAGTAAGACCACAAATATATAACAATCCAAAAATCACATGAGAGAGTGTAGGGTAAGAAATATAATGTATGTACACAGTGACTGCACCAGCAGAATAGTGAGTGCAGCTCTGGAGTATAATACAGGATGTAACTCAGGATCAGTACAGGATAAGTAATGTATGTACACAGTGACTGCACCAGCAGAATAGTGAGTGCAGCTCTGGAGTATAATACAGGATGTAACTCAGGATCAGTACAGGATAAGTAATGTATGTACACAGTGACTGCACCAGCAGAATAGTGAGGGCAGCTCTGGAGTATAATACAGGATGTAACTCAGGATCAGTACAGGATAAGTAATGTATGTACACAGTGACTCCACCAGCAGAATAGTGAGTGCAGCTCTGGAGTATAATACAGGAAGTAACTCAGGATCAGTACAGGATAAGTAATGTATGTACACAGTGACTGCACCAGCAGAATAGTGAGTGCAGCTCTGGAGTATAATACAGGATGTAATCAGGATCAGTACAGGATAAGTAATGTATGTACACAGTGACTGTACCAGCAGAATAGTGAGTGCAGCTCTGGACTATAATACAGGATGTAACTCAGGATCAGTACAGGATAAGTAATGTATGTACAGTGACTGCACCAGCAGAATAGTGAGTACAGCTCTAGAGTATAATACAGGATGTAACTCAGGATCAGTACAGGATAAGTAATGTATGTACACAGTGACTGCACCAGCAGAATAGTGAGTGCAGCTCTGGAGTATAATACAGGATGTAACTCAGGATCAGTACAGGATAAGTAATGTATGTACACAGTGACTGCACCAGCAGAATAGTGAGTGCAGCTCTGGAGTATAATACAGGATGTAACTCAGTAACAGTACAGGATAAGTAATGTATGTACACAGTGACTGCACCAGCAGAATAGTGAGTGCAGCTCTGGAGTATAATACAGGATGTAAGTCAGGATCAGTACAGGATAAGTAATGTATGTACACAGTGACTGCACCTCTTCTGTGCCCCTCTAACACCTGGCACTGGGGTAGTTAGGACATCCTCATATGTATTAGATGGACGGTCTTACTGATAGAATCAGGTATGGTGGACGTTAATCTGCGGTGACGGGCGATTCATGTGGCGCTCAGTCTCCAATCTGCCAAGGTCCCAGAGACTCTCATGAATATTACTGCACCTCCAGTGACATCTGGGAAGCCTAATGCTTTTATAAGCTGATGGTTTGTTACACTTGTATCCACTATAGGTAATTCTTTGTGAGCTAAGCAGCCTGCAGTCCACATTGATACATTTTACCTGCACTGATACATTGTAACAAACACTCAGTACAGGTGAGAAGATTTGGGCTGCTTTGTTTAGCTCACAGAGGATTGTCCAGACTAGAAACACTTCAGGCTCTGTTCACATCTGCATCATCCTGGACATCTCAGTGGAACCCAATGGACCCTCTTATAAGTGAGAGGCATTAGGTCTGTACAGGAGAGCAGAATGTCCCCATTCCCTGACAACAAGCAAAGATCTTGAAACACAAATTACACAAGGAAGCCGAAATGCTCACTGTGGAGGAGACCACCCCTGAAGACCCAATCGTTACAGGCAGCCTCTGCCATGTTAGAAAGGATTGGTCATCCTCGGTATGGCCCTTCTCTCTCCCCAGGGGCCCCATGGGAGCAACTTGGTGGTATGTACACACACAGAGTACTGAAAACACTGTCAGCAGCACAGAGTACTTCAGCACAGTAAAAGCGATCATTAACCTGCTGGGTCCATTAAAGCTGAAGTGTTTGGAGTCGGTCCCCCTATTATACACTCTGGAAATGTAGGGACCGGTCGAAGCCAAACTTATCCGGCAACAGCCAAGAAAACAAACAATTAGGACGCAGCGACATCATTTCTGAGAATATGAAACACCCAATAAAACACGTGGATGACGGTCAAATCTTCAGCCCCAGAACGAATAACCAGGTGTTCATGGCGAATGACGGCGAATCCAAGAAATGAGCTCCCAGATGATTCAACACTGCACATACAGAAATCCTGACTAATCTAGAGCGCTGTTCATCCTGAGCTTCCTAGTTCATGAACATAATGTCAAAAGTGCAGTGAAGACTGACACAAAGCAAATGAGATGAGTGAAGCTTTAGAAATGCAAATGCATGCTACACCTAGGGTCATGGCCTCTATAATGGCAGCACTGAAGACTGGTTACATGTGGGGGTACTGGATACTTAAGTAGCTGAATGCATACAGCAGCCTAGAGCAGAGCAGCCGCGCAGCCCAACCTACAGCAGCCTAGAACCGAGCAGCCGCACAGCCCAACCTACAGCACCCTAGAGTTGAGCAGCCGCACAGCCCAACTTACAGCACCCTAGAGTTGAGCAGCCGCACAGCCCAACTTACAGCACCCTAGAGCTGAGCAGTCGCACAGCCCAACTTACAGCACCCTAGAGCTGAGCAGCCGCACAGCCCAACCTACAACAGCCTAAAGCCGAGCAGCCGCACAGCCCAACCTACAGCAGCCTAGAACCGAGCAGCCGAACAGCCCAACCTACAGCATCCTAGAGCCGAGCAGCCGCACAGCCTACCTACAGCAGTCTAGAGCCGAGCAGCCGCACAGCCCAACCTACAGCAGCCTAGAGCCGAGCAGCCGAACAGCCCAACCTACAGCAGAATAGAGTCGAGCAGCCGCACAGCCTACCTACAGCAGTCTAGAGCCGAGCAGCCGCACAACCCAACCTACAGCAATCTAGAGCTGAGCAGCCACACAGCCTAACCTACAGCAGCCTAGAGCCGAGCAGCTGCACAGCCTAACCTACAGCAGCCTAGAGCTGAGCAGCTGCACAGCCTAACCTACAGCAGCCTAGAGCCGAGCAGCCGCACAGCCCAACCTACAGCAGCCTACAGCTGAGCAGCCGCATAGCCCAACCTACAGCATCCTAGAGCTGAGCAGCCGCACAGCCCAACCTACAGCATCCTAGAGCCGAGCAGCCGCACAGCCCAACCTACAGCATCCTAGAGCCGAGCAGGCGCACAGCCCAACCCACAGCAGCCTAGAGCCGAGCAGGCGCACAGCCCAACCCACAGCAGCCTAGAGCCGAGCAGCCCATGCCGATGGCGCACAATACGTTGCGGCTCCAGCCTCAGACTTTTCTCCGGCAGTAGTAAATTTCTTTCCGGACGCCGTAAAAGAAAGAAACTTCAAAGGATTGTGAAATTGAGGCAATAAATTCGTATTAATATCCATCTTTCGCGGGACTCTAAACGTTACAGCGAGAATATCGCGAATAAAACAACTGCGCGGCGGGGAGCGGCCTGAAGCCTGGGGGCGAGGAAGGGGTTAATTCTGCAGCTGATCTCTTATATTTGAAGACAGAAGAATCCCAGCTGCTTCTGACAACCACTGCTGCCTGACAACCTTATAGGACAAGACTGTGGTTGTCGCACTGTATCCGCAGTAACCCGAAAGGACCATTTACAAAGTGGGAGAAATGCATTAAACCAAAAATGCGGAGTTTCCAGGCGAGGGTCATGTGACTTCTGCGCTGACACAATGTAACGGACGCCCACACATTGTAATCGTTCCCTAAATGTACCTTGTAGAAACCCTCCGGCCCTGAAGTAACGGTGCTTATACCTCCACGTACCGGGAGCCCCTGACAACTGATGCCTGATTCAAGAAAGGATCTGACAACCGTTTCACACTGTTGCAAAATAGTTGTCAGGGAAATCAAGGCTGCTAATTGCTACAATGTATAAATCCCATTGTGCTTTGTATTCTGCGACTTTCCCTCTTCCAAAAATAAGACAGACAGATTTTTCTCGCCCCCCCCCCCCCAGATTCAGGTTACGTTTCCGATTTTACCATCGGCTCGTACATTTCTGCCTCCCGACACCCCCCGAATCTATTACACATCATCCCTAATTACATGATTAGTGCTCTGAAGGGCAGGAGAGAAGCGATTTACATAATTTAATCATAAAAAGAACTTAAAGACACAGATTTTGCTGTTCGTTTGTACAATTAACTCGGCGGCCTGGGGGGGGGGGTGATATTAATGTGATTAAGCAGGATTTCTGCACCGACTGTGTGTCCTCTATTAGAGGAGGGCTGGAGGCAAACCCAAAATTAATTTTAGAAGACAATCAATTTTATCCTACATGACGGTAATAAATAAGAGCCCATCTGCGGAGGGAGCGGGCGCCCTGGGTGGGGGGCAGATGCGCCAGATGCCATCTCTGACGGGATTTCCTAGAAGTCGGGGTGAAGCCACCAGCTCCCGGGCGCTGCCAGCCCTCCGCCTGGACCCGTCCTGACATCACACAACCACCAACTGCAAGTCCATGCGCTGTGACTCCGCCCTCTCCAAGAGCGAGAAGCTGCTCATCCTGAACCTCCCGGTGCATGTATAATAGAATGCCAGAACGGCAGTGAAGACTGACATGAAGGCAAACTATAGGAGGCACAAAAAATGCAGACATAAAAAAAATCAAAATGGCGCCGTATTCCCGCCATCTGCTATAGGACAGGGATCATCCACAATTCTGTAACTAAAAATCAAAGTATAAAGAAACTTTGTGCATCTTTTAAATAATACATTTCAAATCCCTCTTTTTAAGACCTCTGCTGCCTGTCAGTGAATGGGAACATCTTAACACACACAGGGCAGTAGACACACATTAAGCCAGGCATAAGCAACCTTCCAGCTGTGGTGAAACTACAACTCCCAGCATGCATACTTGATCTTTTTTTCAGAACTCCCATAGAAATAAATGGAGCATGCTGGGGGTTGTAGTTTTACAACAGCTGGAGTGCCGATGGGTGCTGACCCCTGTGCTTAACTAAGCTCACACAGCTGAGGGTTCGTTACAATGTATCCAATCTGGAGCTAAACCTCCTCCACTCCAGACTGAAGCGTTTTACCTGCACTGACACACTGTAACAAACAGGAGACATTTCGGTTTCCTTGGATGATGGCCTCAGTTGGATACTGGGAATGTAAGGAACCCTCAGCAGATAGATCTCTACCAGTCAGCCTATAGATGTAAGCACGGTAATTTCCATTCACTTACAGCAAGCAGAAATTCTGAAAATGGCGAGGAACTGAAACACAAAGACTCAGAAAGCGCGGATGAAGCTGGAAAATCCCTCTAATTCCATGAGTAGTCGCCACCGACTGCAAACGATTCCGTCAGAGATTTGGGAGCCCTGACAGCGCGCCGATCCTTCCACAATGTAACGCGTGCGAGAGGAAGACGCGGCGTCCCGAGCTTTGTAATTAATTACTGCTTCAACCGCTGTGACTGAGCGCCTGCAGCAAACCGCGGCGCAGTGTACGGATATGTCAACCAGTCATTTTACACGGAGCAGGAGGTGCCGGAGCCGCCGCGCAGCAGAGCAAACAGTCTGAAGGAGGAAATCAACGCCGCAACGTCAGCCCGACATCTACATCCCGGTACAAGCTCCGATTAATCCTCAGCAACTGCACGGAGCCTCATCTGGTGCGTCAGCTCTTATACTCCAGTCACGTCCAAAGCTGCGTCCACAAGTCTACCAATATATCCTGCGACCGACCCCCTCTGCTGCAGGGCGAGTCCAGCTCCATATAATGGGAATCAGCGGAAAATCAGAGAGAGCGAGTCCAGCTCCGTATAATGGGAATCAGCGGAAGATCAGAGAGCGCGAGTCCAGCTCCGTATAATGGGAGTCAGCGGAAGATCAGAGAGCGCGAGTCCAGCTCCATATAATGGGAATCAGCGGAAAATCAGAGAGCGCGAGTCCAGCTCCGTATAACGGAAATCAGCGGAAAATCCGAGAGAGCGCGAGTCCAGCTCTGTATAATGGGAATCAGCGGAAAATCCGAGAGAGCGCAAGTCCAGCTCCGTATAACGGAAATCAGCGGAAGATCAGAGAGCGCGAGTCCAGCTCCGTATAATTGGGAATCAGCGGAAAATCCGAGAGAGCGCGAGTCCAGCTCCGTATAACGGAAATCAAGCGGAAGATCAGAGAGCGCGAGTCCAGCTCCGTATAATGGGAATCAGCGGAAGATCAGAGAGCGCGAGTCCAGCTCCATATAATGGGAATCAGCGAAAAATCCGAGAGCGCGAGTCCAGCTCCGTATAAACGGAAATCAGCGGAAAATCCGAGAGAGCGCGAGTCCAGCTCCGTATAATGGGAATCAGCGGAAAATCCCGAGAGAGCGCGAGTCCAGCTCCGTATAATGGGAATCAAGCGGAAAATCCGAGAGAGCGCGAGTCCAGCTCCGTATAATGGGAATCAGCGGAAAATCCGAGAGAGCGCGAGTCCAGCTCCGTATAATGGGAATGAGCAGGAATCTGAGAGCGCGAGTCCAGCTCCGTATAATGGGAATCACTGGAAATCTGAGAGCGCGAGTCCAGCTCCTGTAATAATGGGAATCACTAGAAAATCCGAGAGCGCGAGTCCAGCTCGCGTATAATGGGAATCACTGGAAAATCTGAGAGCGCGAGTCCAGCTCCTGTATAATGGGAATCACTAGAAAATTCCGAGAGCGCGAGTCCAGCTCCGTATAATGGAATCACTGGAAAATCCCGAGAGTGCGAGTCCAGCTCGTATAATGGGAATCACTGGAAAATCTGAGAGCGCGAGTCCAGCTCCTGTATAATGGGAATCACTAGAAAATCCCGAGAGCGCGAGTCCAGCTCCGTATAATGGGAATCACTGGAAAATCCGAGAGCGTGAGTCCAGCTCTGTAATTAATGGGAATCACTGGAAAATCCGAGAGCGCGAGTCCAGCTCCGTATAATGGGAATCACTGGAAAATCTGAGAGCGCGAGTCCAGCTCCTGTATAATGGGAATCACTGGAAAATCCGAGAGCACGAGTCCAGCTCCGTATAATGGGAATCAGCGGAAACCGAAATCTGAGAGCGCGAGTCCAGCTCCTCCGTATATAATGGGAATCAGCGGAAGATCAGAGAGCGCGAGTCCAGCTCCGTATAATGGGAATCAGCGGAAAATCCGAGAGAGCGCGAGTCCAGCTCCGTATAATGGGAATCAGCTGGGAAAATCCGAGAGCGCGAGTCCAGCTTCCTGTATAATGGGAATCACTGGAAAATCTGAGAGCGCGAGTCCAGCTCCGTATAACGGGAATCAGAAAATCCGAGAGAGCGCGAGTCCAGCTCCGTATAATGGGAATCACGGAAGCCTGAGAGCGGCGAGTCCAGCTCCGTATAATGGGAATCAACTGAAAATCTGAGAGCGCGAGTCCAGCTCCGTATAATGGGAATCACTGGAAAATCTGAGAGCGCGAGTCCAGCTCCGTATAATGGGAAATCACCGGAAGATCCGAGAGCGCGAGTCCAGCTCGTATAATGGGAATCACCGGAAAACCTGAGAGCGCGAGTCCAGCTCCCGTATAATGGGAATCAGCGGAAGATCCGAGAGCGTGAGTCAGCTCCGTATAATGGGAATCACTGGAAAATCCGAGAGCGCGAGTCCAGCTCCTGTATAATGGGAATAACTGGAAGAATCGAGAGCGCGAGTCCAGCTCCGTATAATGGGAATCAGCTGGAAAATCCGAGAGCGCGAGTCCAGCTCCTGTATAATGGGAATAACTGGAAAGATCCGAGAGCGCGAGTCCAGCTCCGTATAATGGGAATCACCGGAAAACCCTGAGAGCACGAGTCCAGCTCCGTATAATGGGAATCACCGGAAAAGAAAATCCGAGAGCGCGAGTCCAGCTCCGTATAATGGGAATCAGCGGAAAATCCGAGAGCGCGAGTCCAGCTCCTGTATAATGGGAATCAGCGGAAGATCTGAGAGCGCGAGTCCAGCTCCGTATAATGGGAATCACCGGAAAATCTGAGAGCGCGAGTCCAGCTCCCGTATAATGGGAATCACCGGAAATCCTGAGAGAGCGCGAGTCCAGCTCCGTATAATGGGAATCACCGGAAAATCCGAGAGCGCGAGTCCAGCTCCCGTATAATGGGAATCACCGGAAAATCCTGAGAGGCGCGAGTCCAGCTCCGTATAATGGGAATCACCGGAAATCCGATGAGAGCGCGAGTCCAGCTCCGTATAATGGGAATCACCAGGAATGGAATCCTGAGAGCGCGAGTCCAGCTCCGTATAATGGGAATCACCGGAAATCCGCGAGCAGCTCCGAGTCCAGCGAGTCCTCCGTATAATGGGAATCACCTGAAGATCTGAGAGCGCGAGTCCAGCTCCGTATAATGGAATCGAGTCCAGGAAAATCCTGAGAGCAGCTCCGATGGGAATCCGAGAGCGAGTCCAGCTCCGTATAATGGGAATCACCGGAAAATCCAAGACGAGCGCGAGTCCAGCTCCGTATAATGGAATCACCGGAAAATCCGAGAGCGCGAGTCCAGCTCCGTATAATGGGAATCACCGGAAAATTCCGAGAGCGCGAGTCCAGCTCCGTATAATGGGAATCAGCGGAAAATCTGAGAGCGCGAGTCCAGCTCCGTATAATGGGAAACCGGAAAATCCGAGAGCGCGAGCGTATAATGGGAATCCGAGAGCTGCGAGTCCAGCTCCGTATAATGGGAATCAGCGGAATATCCGAGAGCGCGAGTCCAGCTCCGTATAATGGGAATCAGCGGAAAATCTGAGAGCGCGAGTCCAGCTTCCGTTATAATGGGAATCAGTGGAAATCCTGGCCGAGCGCGAGTCCAGCTCCGGGTATAGATCGGGAATCAGCGGAAAATTCTGAACGAGCGGCGAGTCCAGCTCCGTATAATTGGGAATCAAGCTGGAAGATCTGAGAGCGCGAGGTCCCAGCTCCGCGTATAAGGGAATGCAGCGGAAATCTGAGAAGCGCGAGTGCCAGCTCCGTATAATGGGAATCAGCGGAAAAATCTCGAGAGCGCGAGTCCAGCTCCGTATAATGGGAATGCAGCGGAAAATTGCTGATGAGCGCGAGTCCAGCTACGATATAAGGGTAAATCACCTGAATATCCCAGAGAGCGCGAGTCCAGCTCCTGTATAATGGGAATCACCTGAATATCCGAGAGCGTGAGTCCAGCTTCCCCAGATATCAGGTGGTAATATAGAAGCACAATGCTACAATCCTAAACTCCTCTTTTCCCTCCCCATGTCCCTCAGTCATGAACCAGAAGGCTCAGGATGAACAGAACTATGTAATTAGGCACCAATGTAGAAAATCTGTTCCACTTGATCTGATAAAGCCTGCAGCACTCCAGCTGTTGTGAAACTACACCTCCCAACATCCTCTATTTGTATCAATGGGAGTTCGGAGTACAGTGGAGCAAGCGTGCATGCTGGGAGTTGTAGCTTTTTAGGGTTCGGAAAGAGACTCCACCGCAGCATTGTGAGGGTCTGATTCTGTAGATACGAGCCCTGATGATATATACAACCTACTGTAATCCAGCAGAGCTAGAATTACAACTCCCACCGTGCTCAGCTAGACTCCGCCATATCTGATAGGTATTAAGATCCTGCGGGCGGTTTCTCCGCTCCAGTTGTGGACTCGTCCGCGCGTTTGTCACTATAATTTTTAATCTACTTTCTGAGTGTCCGTCTATTAAACATTGACGAGGAACTCCTACTCCCATCGGAGTCGTGTAAATTATTTATCAAGCAGCAGGACACAATGACTGGTGGAGTCCGTAGCTTAGATACCTCCTGCCGGGATGAATTATAGATGATTACAAAACAGCGGTAAGTAATCAATAGATGAGGAGCCCGCGAGATCTGAGCGCCAGGAGGAACTACAGAGGGCCTGGCCTATAGGGGGGGTCACAGAGGGTAGGGGGGGCTGCTGGGGCCACATAGAAAGGAACTGTCCAATCATCTGTAACCGAGCAAGGAAAACCTCGGCCTGAACTCATCACTACAACCTCTGCTTGCTGTCAGTGACAAGAAACCGTCAGGTCAAAACTTATAAACACTTAAGGTTTTCCTGGAGCTGATGACAATCCTCTGAGGTGAGCAGCACGGACTCTGGATACACTGTAACAGAGCCCCAGCTGTGAGAAGGATACGATTTCTACAGCAAGCAGAGATACTTACAATGAAGAAGAATCCTAGCACAAAGTTGCAAATTGTTATATTACACAAAACAATTGAACCACATCGGTCCCTCAAATCTAGGAGTCAGTAGGGGTTGAGACATCCCAAAAAAATGACCACAAGCTGTCCTACAATCCACCTCTGGGTGAGGGTCCTATTTCTGGTTCTGCTTGTCCTATGCTTTACACTGCAGCTCCACTCCATTGAATTTAGTGTTCACTAAAGCACGGGGCGGTGGAACATAAAGAAGTTACTACAAAGCATAAATACATAAAGAAAACGTTATAAAAGCGCCCCCCAGGCCCCATCATGTGCACACGTGGGGAGGATTACCAGGAGCCGCCATGTTTTACTTCCACTCCTGGCTCCTGTTAATCCAATAGAACTTTTCTCCAGACCCATAAACAGCGGCAGTGAAGACGGCACAGATGTTCACCTCTAATGCAATTTCCATCCAATCTCCTAAGTGCGCTCCCCGAGCCGCTTCACGTTATGTTTAGCTTGCAAATTCCTTTAATAAATAATGAATGCAATAAAATGGAGAGATCAATGGCAGCTGAGAAAATCATAAAAGGAGGCGCGAGGCTCGGCCACTGCTGATCTCAAACTCTAATCCGGAGAACAATCAATACCATTTCTGCCCCTCTGCGCTTTCTCAGCCTGTCACACGGCGAGCAGATAACCGCAGCGCAGATACCTGATACCGTCACCTGACATCCGATCGCACGCAGAGGCCGCTCAGCACCACGCTCACCTTTAACTCCTTCACAGGAGCCAGCGAAAAATTACCAGACAATAATCAGTATAGTAGTTATATTCTTGTACATAGGAGCAGTAATTATAGTAATATCTTGTACATAGGAGCAGTATTATAGTAGTCAGTATTATAGTAGTTATATTCTTGTACATAGGAGCAGTATTATAGTAGTTATATTCTTGTACATAGGAGCAGTATTATAGTAGTTATATTCTTGTACATAGGAGCAGTATTATAGTAGTTATATTCTTGTACATAGGAGCAGTATTATAGTAGTTATATTCTTGTACATAGGAGCAGTATTATAGTAGTTATATTCTTGTACATAGGAGCAGTATTATAGTAGTTATATTCTTGTACATAGGAGCAGTATTATAGTAGTTATATTCTTGTACATAGGAGCAGTATTATAGTAGTTATATTCTTGTACATAGGAGCAGTATTATAGTAGTATATTCTTGTACATAGGAGCAGTATTATAGTAGTTATATTCTTGTACATAGGAGCAGTATTATAGTAGTTATATTCTTGTACATAGGAGCAGTATTATAGTAGTTATATTCTTGACATAGGCAGTATATAGTAGTATATCTTGACATAGGAAGTATTATAGTATATATTCTTGTACATAGGAGCAGTATTATAGTAGTTATTATTCTTGTACTAGGAGCAGTAATTATAGTAGTTTATATTCTTGTACATAGGAGCAGTATTATAGTAGTTATATTCTTGTACATAGGAGCAGTATTATAGTAGTTATATTCTTGTACATAGAGCAGTAATTATAGTAGTTATATTCTTGTACATAGGAGCAGTATTATAGTAGTTATATTCTTGTACATAGGAGCAGTATTATAGTAGTTATATTCTTGTACATAGGAGCAGTATTTATAGTAGTTATATTCTGTACATAGGAGCAGTATTATAGTAGTTATATTCTTGTACATAGGAGCAGTATTATAGTAGTTTATATTCTTGTACATAGGAGGCAGTATTATAGTAGTTATATTCTTGTACATAGGAGGCAGTATTATAGTAGTTATATTCTTGTACATAGGAGCAGTATATTATAGTAGTTATATTCTTGTACATAGGAGCAGTATTATAGTAGTTATATTCTTGTACATAGGAGCAGTATTATAGTAGTTATATTCTTGTACATAGGAGCAGTATTATAGTAGTTATATTCTTGTACATAGGAGCAGTATTATAGTAGTTATATTCTTGTACATAGGAGCAGTATTATAGTAGTTATATTCTTGTACATAGGAGGCAGTATTATAGTAGTTATATTCTTGTACATAGGAGGCAGTATTATAGTAGTTATATTCTTGTACATAGGAGGCAGTATTATAGTAGTTATATTCTTGTACATAGGAGCAGTATTATAGTAGTTATATTCTTGTACACATAGGAGGCAGTATTATAGTAGTTATATTCTTGTACATAGGAGGCAGTATTATAGTAGTTATATTCTTGTACATAGGAGCAGTATTATAGTAGTTATATCTTGTACATAGGAGCAGTATTATAGTAGTTATATTCTTGTACATAGGAGCAGTATTATAGTAGTTATATTCTTGTATATAGGAGCAGATTATAGTAGTTATATTCCTGTTACATAGGAGGCAGTATTATAGTAGTTATATTCTTGTACATAGGAGCAGTATTATAGTAGTTATATTATTGTACATAGTAGCCAGTATTATAGTAGTTATATTCTTGTACATAGGAGGCAGTATTATAGTATTATATTCTTGTACATAGGAGCAGAGTAGTATTTAATAGGAGTTAGTTATATTCTTGTACATAGGAGCAGTAATTATAGTAATTATATTCTGTACATAGGAGCAGTATTATAGTAGTTATATTATTGTACATAGTAGGCAGTATTATAGTAGTTATATTCTTGTACATAGGAGCAGTATTAAGTAGTTATATTCCTGTACATAGGAGCAGTATTATAGTAGTTATATTCTTGTACATAGGAGCAGTATTATAGTAGTTATATTCTTGTACATAGTAGGCAGTATTATAGTAGTTATATTTTGTACATAGGAGCGTATTATAGTAGTTATATTCTTGTACATAGGAGCAGTATTATAGTAGTTATATTCTTGTACATAGGAGCAGTATTATAGCAGTTATATTCTTGTACATAGGAACAGTATTATAGTAGTTATATTCTTGTACATAGGAGCAGTATTATAGTAGTTATATTCTTGTACATAGGAGCAGTATTATAGTAGTTATATTCTTGTACATAGGAGCAGTATTATAGTAGTTATATTCTTGTACATAGGAGGCAGTTATTATAGTAGTTTATATTCTTGTACATAGGAGCAGTATTATAGTAGTTATATTCCTTGTACATAGGAGCAGTATTATAGTAGTTATATTCTTGTGACATAGGAGCAGTATTATAGTAGTTATATTCTTGTAGCATAGGAGCAGTATTATAGTAGTTATATTCTTGTACATAGGAGCAGTATTATAGTAGTTATATTCTTGTACATAGGAGCAGTATTATAGTAGTTATATTCTTGTACATAGGAACAGTATTATAGTAGTTATATTCTTGTACATAGGAGCGATATTATAGTAGTTATATTCTTGTACATAGGAGGCAGTGTTATAGTAGTTATATTCTTGTACATAGGAGCAGTATTATAGTAGTTATATTCTTGTACATAGGAGCAGTATTATAGTAGTTATATTCTTGTACATAGGAGCAGTATTATAGTAGTTATATTCTTGTACATAGGAAGGCAGTATTATATTAGTTATATTCTTGTACATAGGAGCCAGTATTAAGTAGTTATATTCTTGAACATAGGAGCAGTATTATAGTAGCAGTATTCCTTGAACATAGGAGCAGCAAGTCTTTGCTCCACCCTCAGTGATTATGAGAAGAACATTCAGAATAAGTAATAAATACATTAATTTGGGGGCGGTGGAATCTCCTACCCATCGTGTCCTGTAGGGCCGGTTTCTGTATCTCTGATGGTTTATATATCAGCCTCGATGTAATTCTTCTCTGTCTCGGTCGTCAGGGATTTCAGGTGTCATGAGATAAGTCGTTCTGCTCCATTATAAGAAGGCAGCGATTACCGTCTGGAACTTGTAGAGAAATACAATCTGGCTGCATGTGTCTAATTTTAATTGCCGGGGCTTAACCTCACATTTCTATTAATTAAAACAATGCAGATCATAAATCAATGCCGGGAGCAATAAACGACCGACAAAGAACATGGCGGGGGGGGGGGCGGTCGTTTAAAAATTCCACCAATTTCTGGAGGTTTCTGCAGCCGGGTAAAGAAAGACAAGTCAATCTCGGCCCAAAGCAGAAAATGTGAAGAAGATCAGAACTCTCACTGTGTAAATAGGGGAAGATGATGGGGTTTATACTGACGCTCATCACATTCAGGACTGGACTCCGATCTTCCATTCAGATGTTATTTGGGGGTCCACGGGGTCGTTGGGGATGTGACAGCCGAGCGCCCGGCTCTGACACGCTCCTCTGTACTGCCTTTATTAATCATTCATGGCTCTCGTCTGTAATCTCCTGTAACGTAATACATTATATTGTTACACGTATCATACCGACCGTCACGAGGAGGACAGAATATGTACGAGGTCTAATGAAGGCAGAGACGGACCTGATGTACAGGAGGCCTGCAGGTCTCCCACAGGGTCAGAGCGTCCAATATTGTGACGTGTTATCACTGCACATACACGACAGACTCTAATGGTCAGGGACGGCTCCTAACACGGGGGGGGGGGAGGGTGAATCTTCTGCTTGGGGCCCATTAGGATTAATTTGCACACAGCAGATTTGCTGCAGACATTTCTATAACTGCACAAACACATGGATCATTTCTGCAAACCCCATTCAGTGGGACAGTCACAGAAATCTCCGTGTGTGAATATGCCCCTAGTGTGTCGGGGCCCCCGGAGGATGCACTGGATCTCTGTAGGGCCAATCCGACCCTGATACACAGGAGAATTCTCTAATGAACGCGTCTATAATTTAATGTAAATAACGGAAAGTGTAATGAAGTGTATAGAAAAGTCTGGATAATGAAGATGATGAAGATTACAGATGACACGGCAGAACCTTCTGGAGGACGCTGCTGACACCACGGATACAAGGAGGGGTTTTTTTTATTTTTTTTTTATTTAAACTGGTTTTCTGTATAAAGTTGTCCGTAAATGTAACAAAATATGTAACAAATGATGCAACAGTCACAGACGTCCGGGATCATTCATCCTCCAGGTATCAGAGCTTGGATGGATCTTTATCTGTGATGTGTATTTTACCGTAAGGAGCCGGTAATTTGCCGCCGGCGATTGACTCTTCGTATCTTTATGACCGGTCGTCTTCAGCCGCGGCTCCGTCAGGTTGTTGGAGATTAATAAAAGGCAGAGAATCTGCAAATCTTGCACTAAGCAGCTGCTTCCCCTCGTCGCGGCTCTTCCCCTGTGCCTCCTGCGAGATTGATAGGTGACATTTACCGAACGCCATAATCGTTCATTATCCGCCGCTGCCACTTTCATTACAGTCAAATGGTAATGCGAGAAATGCTTCGCCAAACTCACAATTTTCCTATTGATTTTTTTTCCCCTTTGCAAATAATGACTTGTTCAAAACTAAACCTGGGATCAGGATCACATGAGGCTCGCGCCCTCCTCCCCTTCCCCCGACAATCCCGGACGGATTTATTTATTACATATGTAAGATATCTGAATGGGTTTTAACCTAAATGCAAAAATTCTACAAAAATCTATCATTTCCCTGGAAAGCAGGATAAGGAATAATATGGCAGCTGTTCTGGCTCTTACTGGGGGTCTCACAGCTTTCCCGGACCCCAAATGGAAAATCTACTTTCTTATTTTGGATGTAAAGTATAATTTCGGTTAATTGTATGAAATACCTGTAAAAAGTCTCAATGTAATTTTTTTTATTTTTTCACCTACTGCCTTTAACTGGAAAAAGCTAAAATAGAAATTTCCTTTTTATTTTTAATTATTTTTATTTATTTATTTTGATGTAATTTGTTTTTAAACAACCGGTTGATACATTGTATTTCTCCGTTGTGGATCAGAATCCAGAGGTTTACGAGTATTTTATTTTATGTTTTCTTTGGCTTTTTATTCTGCTTTTTTTTAGAAAACTATTTCTATTTTTATTTTTGATGCAATTTGTTTCTCTATTCTTAAACAACCGGTTGATACATTGTATTTCTCTGTTGTGGATCAGACTCCAGAGGTTTACGATTATTTTTTATGTTTTCTTTGGCTTTTTATTCTGCTGTTTTTATGCTGCTGTCGCTTTAAGCGGCTCCAGCCTCTCCGCTGATTGCTGACAGTGTATAGGACATTAATGCATCTGTCATGATAACAAGCTAAGAATAACTTGCAGACATCAAACCAAGAGGCAGAATCTATGTGAAGTGATTCATTCAGATCTGTCTCATTGATTTATTAAACACAGGGCAACATCTGCAGCCTCACACAGCCGCGCCGCCAAATTAATGCAGGATCAATTCAAATGGAAAAAAGTGCAAAGAGAGATAAATCAAAACAGCATTTGCATGCGCTGCCACAATCAGCCTTATTGGGTGTAAATGCTGCGTTTCCCCTTTCTGGAGCGAAACGCGACTAAACATTATGTTATCTCCGCAGAAGGGGCTTGATTTGAAGCGACACAGATTTGTACAGGTCCCGGCGATGAAAAGGAAGAAAAGAAGAGGAACAGAGATAAAAAAAAAAAAAAAAAAATCAGGAGGCTGGTGAATAACACTGCTGAATATGCAACAGGAGCCGAGCGGTGGTGTGTGCGAGCCCACGGAGGGGTCCGGCCGGCGGCATGAATGTAAACACGGGGGCTCACCATAAAGAGACAGTGACAAATGGAAAGACTGTCCGACGCAAGGTGCACGCCCGGTTCACAAAGGCGACAAAGTCACTCAGCATTTACCTCCCTCAAGAGCTGAGATCCTGAGCCCTCACCCACCAGAAGTGTCTCCTGTTACTAAGCAGCGGCCTGAACGATACATTGTAACCAGAGGGGTCAAGACAAGATACAAGGAGGAAACACAAAGTGAAAACAACTTCCTCCAGAATAAAAAAATATTGTGACAGAAAGGAAAGAGTGAAACCTTCTGAGGACAGAGAATGACAGGAGGCGCAGGAAAGGTCAGGCGGGCGCCTCGTCAGCGCGGGTCACACGCAGCGGGTTGGCGGAGGGTGACGACACTTTGCTGTAACGAGACTCATTTCATCTCCGCATTTAATCCTTTTACACCCCATTAATTCCTCATGATCCGCTCCTCTCAGACGAGGCAGGACGCACGGGGCGCACATCTGCAGCAAGACGAGAAAAAAAATAAATCACCAAAAAATATGAAAATACTAAAAGTTCACGCCGGCTCCGGTCGCACTTTTACTAATATGGCGGAGAAAAGGAAACCACAAATAACGCGGTCTGGGCAGAGAACCGTACAGGAACAGAAATCCACTGCGGAATTTTTTTACGGACATGGCATTTTATTATTTTTGCTTGCTTTGCTTTATTTTTTCCTATAGAAGAAGGTCTAAAAAAACGGAATGAATAAAGCCTCATTCACACCTCAGTGTTTCACGGACGTGTTCTCCATTCATTTCAATGTGTGACTTCAGACATCAGTGGTTTAGCACAGTCCGTGGGTCCGTTTTTCTTCAGCACGGACGCATGCTCTATTTTGTCAGGGGTCGCGGATCCATCGCGTCCATTATAGTCTATGGGTCCGTGAAAACCACGAATGCAATACGGATGTCTTACATGTTCCATCCGTGTTTCACGATCATTAGGAAGAGATGATTTGAAAATTATTTTTCAGCTGTTCAGTGTCAGTGAAACACAGATGGCAAAAAAACGGACACATAGATCCTTCACGGATGCATCACTGATCACCTGCTCACGGATTGGAGCACGGACGTGTGAATGAGGCTCAAGTCTCATGGTATCTGTAAGGTCTGGTGTTAATATCAGATTCTAACGATTATAATAACTGCCCCCCCCCTCAGCTCGGGCCCTGCGCACATTCGCCATCCAGGGATTAGGATTCGCATTATTACCGCTACGTGTCTGGACCGTCAGTGGAATAAAATATTGTCTTTATTTACAGGCCCAATTACTTCCAACGAGGCGGCGTGTTCCCTAATCAGCCCCGTCACATAAAATCTCTCTCCGGACGAGTAAATCCGCCGGACGAGCCGATGGGAATGTGCGCTCGCTGCAGGGGACGCTGGGCTCCGCTTCTTACATCACTGAAGCACCATCTCCGAGCTGTGACCCTGGGTATTCATGTTCAATATCTCTGTTAACTGTCAGTGAATGAAAACATTTCACTTTGCTTCCACAAGCTAAACACCTGTCTTAACCTAGTACTTCTCACAGGTGAAGGTTTGTCACAGTTGCATCCAGTCTGGAAATTCCTCTGTGAGCTGCACAGGTTGGACTCCAGACTGATAGGACTTACAGCTCTGATACATTGCTGCAAACCCTCAGCGAGATCAGTGCTGCTAATGTATTCTCTAGAGCGGTCTACCTGGTCAGCTGATCCCTTGTGGCCAATCAGCAGCTGGATACACGGTGAGGGCGCTCAGAGTGCGGTGCTGCCCCCGCCACCTCGTGTTACCAGGTCGTCTGTACAGTCAGTGATACATTGTATTCTACGGCCGGGCCCCCGGATCTACATTGTTACAGTAAAATCCCTCACAGATTATCAGATATTCTGGATTATCAGTCACAGAACGGTAAAAATAACCAAAAACTCATTTCTGCTCTTTCTAGAACTATTTATATTCCTGCACCAAAAAAAACGACCCTAAACAAGGAGATTTTCTGGACTATTGAAGGCAGAGTAAATGATAATGAATGAAGATCTGCCCACAAGAGCTCACACTCTACAGGGTTCGAAGCAAGGACTGCTGAGATTCTCCGACATCCCGGCTGGGACCTTCATGGAATTCTTCTAATTGGGGCCGGAATATTTTTCTGGGAACACAAGAAGCTGCCAAGTCCAGATCCGCGGCCTCTTCCCCTGGTGACCCAGATTCAGACATTCCAGCATCGTCCATTAGAGGAGGAGATCAGGAGCGCCGGGCGCCGCTGCTCATCTTCTAGTATTCATCTGATCATAGGCAGGAAGTGAATACAGCAGAAGAGGCCACAGGGGCCCCAAATACAAGAAGAGACCCAGAGAGAATCCTAAAGGTACAACAACAAAACCACTAAGATCCCACTACTACCCCCAACAGGCACAATCACCACCATCATCAGCTTTACAATTTACTTTGAATTTACTTTCTTACATTTCCAGACAAATGGCGTCAACCTATAAAAACATCACAGCAGCACGCCACAATATCACCGCTAACAAGATGGAGGATGACGGCGAGTAGTGACATCATCAACAGATTATCTGTACTCAGAGATATCGCTGTCTTATCTGTGGTGTTACATAGGACTGCAGGTGACATCTACTGCATTATCTGTACTCAGAGTTATCACTGTGTTATCTGTGGTGTTACATAGGACTGCAGGTGACATCTACTACATTATCTGTACTCAGAGAGTTATCACTGTGTTATCTGTGGTGTTACATAGGACTGCAGGTGACATCTACTACATTATCTGTACTCAGAGAGTTATCACTGTTATCTGTGGTGTTACATAGGACTGCAGGTGACATCTACTGCATTATCTGTACTCAGAGTTATCACTGTGTTATCTGTGGTGTTACATAGGACTGCAGGTGACATCTACTACATTATCTGTACTCAGAGAGTTATCACTGTGTTATCTATGGTGTTACATAGGACTGCAGGTGACATCTACTACATTATCTGTACTCAGAGAGTTATCACTGTGTTATCTGTGGTGTTACATAGGACTGCAGGTGACATCTACTACATTATCTGTACTCAGAGTTATCACTGTGTTATCTGTGGTGTTACATAGGACTGCAGGTGACATCTACTACATTATCTGTACTCAGAGAGTTATCACTGTGTTATCTGTGGTGTTACATAGGACTGCATGTGACATCTACTACATTATCTGTACTCAGAGAGTTATCACTGTGTTATCTGTGGTGTTACATAGGACTGCAGGTGACATCTACTACATTATCTGTACTCAGAGAGTTATCACTGTGTTATCTGTGGTGTTACATAGGACTGCAGGTGACATCTACTACATTATCTGTACTCAGAGAGTTATCACTGTTATCTGTGGTGTTACATAGGACTGCAGGTGACATCTACTACATTATCTGTACTCAGAGAGTTATCACTGTGTTATCTGTGGTGTTACATAGGACTGCAGGAGACATCTACTACATTATCTGTACTCAGAGAGTTATCACTGTGTTATATGTGGTGTTACATAGGACTGCAGGTGACATCTACTACATTATCTGTACTCAGAGAGTTATCACTGTGTTATCTGTGGTGTTACATAGGACTGCAGGAGACATCTACTACATTATCTGTACTCAGAGAGTTATCACTGTTATCTGTGGTGTTACATAGGACTGCAGGTGACATCTACTACATTAATCTGTACTCAGAGAGTTTATCACTGTGATATCTGTGGTGTTACATAGGACTGCAGGTGACATCTACTACATTATCTGTACTCAGAGAGTTATCACTGTGTTATCTGTGGTGTTACATAGGACTGCAGGTGACATCTACTACATTATCTGTACTCAGAGAGTTATCACTGTTATCTGTGGTGTTACATGGGACTGCAGGTGACATCTACTACATTATCTGTACTCAGAGAGTTATCACTGTGTTATCTGTGGTGTTACATAGGACTGCAGGTGACATCTACTACATTATCTGTACTCAGAGAGTTTCACTGTGTTATCTTATGGTGTTACATAGGACTGCAGGTGACATCTACTACATTATCTGTACTCAGAGAGTTATCACTGTGTTATCTGTGGTGTTACATAGGACTGCAGGTGACATCTACTACATTATCTGTACTCAGAGTTATCACTGTGTTATCTGTGGTGTTACATAGGACTGCAGGTGACATCTACTACATTATCTGTACTCAGAGAGTTATCACTGTGTTATCTGTGGTGTTACATAGGACTGCAGGTGACATCTACTACATTATCTGTACTCAGAGAGTTATCACTGTTATCTGTGGTGTTACATAGGGACTGCAGGTGACATCTACTGCATTAATCTGTACTCAGAGTTATCACTGGTGTTATCTGTGGTGTTACCATAGGACTGCAGGTGACATCTACTACATTATCTGTACTCAGAGAGTTATCACTGTGTTATCTATGGTGTTACATAGGACTGCAGGTGACATCTACTACATTATCTGTACTCAGAGAGTTATCACTGTGTTATCTGTGGTGTTACATAGGACTGCAGGTGACATCTACTACATTATCTGTACTCAGAGTTATCACTGTGTTATCTGTGGTGTTACATAGGACTGCAGGTGACATCTACTACATTATCTGTACTCAGAGAGTTATCACTGTGTTATCTGTGGTGTTACATAGGACTGCATGTGACATCTACTACATTATCTGTACTCAGAGAGTTATCACTGTGTTATCTGTGGTGTTACATAGGACTGCAGGTGACATCTACTACATTATCTGTACTCAGAGAGTTATCACTGTGTTATCTGTGGTGTTACATAGGACTGCAGGTGACATCTACTACATTATCATGTACACCAGAGAGTTATCACTGTTATCTGTGGTGTTACATAGGACTGCAGGTGACATCTACTACATTATCTGTACTCAGAGAGTTATCACTGTGTTATCTGTGGTGTACATAGGACTGCAGGAGACATCTACTACATTATCTGTACTCAGAGAGTTATCACTGTGTTATATGTGGTGGTTACATAGGACTGCAGGTGACATCTACTACATTATCTGTACTCAGAGAGTTATCACTGTGTTATCTGTGGTGTTACATAGGACTGCAGGAGACATCTACTACATTATCTGTACTCAGAGAGTTATCACTGTTATCTGTGGTGTTACATAGGACTGCAGGTGACATCTACTACATTATCTGTACTCAGAGAGTTATCACTGTGATATCTGTGGTGTTACATAGGACTGCAGGTGACATCTACTACATTATCTGTACTCAGAGAGTTATCACTGTGTTATCTGTGGTGTTACATAGGACTGCAGGTGACATCTACTACATTATCTGTACTCAGAGAGTTATCACTGTTATCTGTGGTGTTACATAGGGACTGCAGGTGACATCTACTACATTATCTGTACTCAGAGAGTTATCACTGTGTTATCTGTGGTGTTACATAGGACTGCAGGTGACATCTACTACATTATCTGTACTCAGAGAGTTATCACTGTGTTATCTATGGTGTTACATAGGACTGCAGGTGACATCTACTACATTATCTGTACTCAGAGAGTTATCACTGTGTTATCTGTGGTGTTACATAGGACTGCAGGTGACATCTACTACATTATCTGTACTCAGAGTTATCACTGTGTTATCTGTGGTGTTACATAGGACTGCAGGTGACATCTACTACATTATCTGTACTCAGAGAGTTATCACTGTGTTAATCTGTGGTGTTACATAGGACTGCAGGTGACATCTACTACATTATCTGTACTCAGAGAGTTATCACTGTGTTATCTGTGGTGTTACATAGGACTGCATGTGACATCTACTACATTATCTGTACTCAGAGAGTTATCACTGTGTTATCTGTGGTGTTACATAGGACTGCAGGTGACATCTACTACATTATCTGTACTCAGAGAGTTATCACTGTGTTATCTGTGGTGTTACATAGGACTGCAGGTGACATCTACTACATTATCTGTACACAGAGAGTTATCACTGTTATCTGTGGTGTTACATAGGACTGCAGGTGACAATCTACTACATTATCTGTACTCAGAGAGTTATCACTGTGTTATCTGTGGTGTTACATAGGACTGCAGGAGACATCTACTACATTATCTGTACTCAGAGAGTTATCACTGTGTTATATGTGGTGTTACATAGGACTGCAGGTGACATCTACTACATTATCTGTACTCAGAGAGTTATCACTGTGTTATCTGTGGTGTTACATAGGACTGCAGGAGACATCTACTACATTATCTGTACTCAGAGAGTTATCACTGTTATCTGTGGTGTTACATAGGACTGCAGGTGACATCTACTACATTATCTGTACTCAGAGAGTTATCACTGTGATATCTGTGGTGTTACATAGGACTGCAGGTGACATCTACTACATTATCTGTACTCAGAGAGTTATCACTGTGTTATCTGTGGTGTTACATAGGACTGCAGGTGACATCTACTACATTATCTGTACTCAGAGAGTTATCACTGTTATCTGTGGTGTTACATGGGACTGCAGGTGACATCTACTACATTATCTGTACTCAGAGAGTTATCACTGTGTTATCTGTGGTGTTACATAGGACTGCAGGTGACATCTACTACATTATCTGTACTCAGAGAGTTATCACTGTGTTATCTGTGGTGTTACATAGGACTGCAGGTGACATCTACTACATTATCTGTACTCAGAGTTATCACTGTGTTATCTGTGGTGTTACATAGGACTGCAGGTGACATCTACTACATTATCTGTACTCAGAGAGTTATCACTGTGTTATCTGTGGTGTTACATAGGACTGCAGGTGACATCTACTACATTATCTGTACTCAGAGAGTTATCACTGTGTTATCTGTGGTGTTACATGGGACTGCAGGTGACATCTACTACATTATCTGTACTCAGAGAGTTATCACTGTTATCTGTGGTGTTACATGGGACTGCAGGTGACATCTACTACATTATCTGTACTCAGAGAGTTATCACTGTGTTATCTGTGGTGTTACATAGGACTGCAGGTGACATCTACTACATTATCTGTACTCAGAGAGTTATCACTGTGTTATCTGTGGTGTTACATAGGACTGCAGGTAACATCTACTACATTATCTGTACTCAGAGAGTTATCACTGTGTTATCTGTGGTGTTACATAGGACTGCAGGTGACATCTACTACATTATCTGTACTCAGAGAGTTATCACTGTGTTATCTGTGGTGTTACATAGGACTGCAGGTGACATCTACTACATATTAAATTAGAGAATTATCACAATGCAGCTGCAAAGTGTTAATTAAATGACAAAGTCAGTTCAGCTTCACTGGCGACACATGCAGATATGCAGCAGAGACGATGTACGCGGTGACAGGTTATCTTCATACATATCCCGGTTCTACAAAGACATCTCTTCTGTGAACATTTATCATTAATAACAGAGGAACAGTTCACACCAGAAGGAAGAGCGAAGCGATGAGCCGGAGTATTCAAGTATAGATTTGGAGGTCACAGATGAAGCAGAGCTATTATTATTAGTAATGTAGTAGATGTCACCTGCAGTCCTATGTAACACCACAGATAACACAGTGATAACTCTCTGAGTACAGATAATGTAGTAGATGTCACCTGCAGTCCTATGTAACACCACAGATAACACAGTGATATCTCTCTGAGTACAGATAATGTAGTAGAGGTCACCTGCAGTCCTATGTAACACCACAGATAACACAGTGATAACTCTCTGAGTACAGATAATGTAGTAGATGTCACCTGCAGTCCTATGTAACACCACAGATAACACAGTGATAACTCTCTGAGTACAGATAATGTAGTAGATGTCACCTGCAGTCCTATGTAACACCATAGATAACACAATTATAACTCTCTGAGTACAGATAATGTAGTAGATGTCACCTGCAGTCCTATGTAACACCACAGATAACACAGTGATAACTCTCTGAGTACAGATAATGTAGTAGATGTCACCTGCAGTCCTATGTAACACCACAGATAACACAGTGATAACTCTCTGAGTACAGATAATGTAGTAGATGTCACCTGCAGTCCTATGTAACACCACAGATAACATAGTGATAACTCTGAGTACAGATAATGTAGTAGATGTCACCTGCAGTCCTATGTAACACCACAGATAACACAGTGATAACTCTCTGAGTACAGATAATGTAGTAGATGTCACCTGCAGTCCTATGTAACACCACAGATAACACAGTGATAACTCTCTGAGTACAGATAATGTAGCAGGACACCCAGGATACAATGTATAACACATACAGCGCACACAGTATATATATATTAGATGTCAGGTGTACACATCTCCGTATTACTCTGTATATCCAGATATATGGGGGCACAGGACATACCGGCGGTAGTACACAGGACACAGCGGCCCGCGCACATCCACATGTATACAGATGACCCGGTCATACACATTAGTATACACACCACATCGCCAGCAGTATCTTCACGGGATTAATGCAACAAAATCACTTATCAGTAAAATAAATCACAGTAAAGACGTCCTGGAGCCTCCGGGGTCGAGATAACGCTGCCGATATCTGTACATGAGGAGGTCGACAGAGTCCACAGGAGAACATACAGCTCAGCTCTGCTACATCTGTGCACATGGCATAGAGGTGACCATATAATACACGCCAGGTATAGTAACGTACGCCGCGGGCTCAGGTGTGCGGCACTACGTATGGAGCACAGTGTGGAGTATATCACCGTCAGGCAGCCATCCAGAAGCAGCGGCGGTCGTGTACTGGACCCAGCACCAAGCCCAGCGTCTCCGTACAGGACGCTCAGCAGGGGCTCATTCACAACTCCCCATTACAGCCTTCGATACATTTTGCACATTTTTTCAGCACACAGCAAGATCCAATGGCCCCATATTGTCACTTTTTATCCCACAGAAGTATGTTGGTTTATCTAAAAATGTGCGCTCCGTCTCTGCGCGGCTCCCACGTGCGGAAATGCTACAGTTTTTATATATTCGAATTCCAGCAACATTACAAAACCAGCAAAATAATAGTTAATCCTAAATTACAATTCGAAACAAAATATGAAACAAAAAAACAAATACAAATTGTTAAAAATAAACAATCCATAAATGTGAAAGAGCCGAAACTAGAAGAGCACATTATATATACCGCCCTGTACCGGAGGAGCAGACGCTATAGAGAGTACACCGTATATACCGCCCTGTACCGGAGGAGCAGACGCTATAGAGAGTACACCGTATATACCGCCCTGTACCGGAGGAGCAGACGCTATAGAGAGTACACGTATATACCGCCCTGTTACCGGAGGAGCAGACGCTATATAGAGTACACCGTATATACCGCCCTGTACCGGAGGAGCAGACGCTATAGAGAGTACACCGTATATACCGCCCTGTACCGGAGGAGCAGACGCTATAGAGAGTACACCGTATATACCGCCCTGTACCGGAGGAGCAGACGCTATAGAGAGTACACCCGTATTATACCGCCTGTACGGAGGAGCAGACGCTATAGCGAGTACACCGTATATACCGCCCTGTACCGGAGGAGCAGACGCTATAGCGAGAGTAACACCGTATAGAGATACCGCGCCCTGTACCGGAGGAGCAGACGCTATAGAGAGTACACCGTATATACCGCCCTGTACCGGAGGAGCAGACGCTATAGAGAGTACACCGTATATACCGCCCTATATACCGGAGGAGCAGACGCTATAGAGAAGTACACCGTATATACCGCCCTGTACCGGGAGGAGCAGACGCCTATAGAGAGTACCACCGTATATACCGCCCTGTACCGGAGGAGCAGACGACCTATAGAGAGTACACCGTATATACCGCCCTGTACCGGAGGAGCAGACGCTATAGAGAGTACACCGTATATACCGCCCTGTACGGAGGAGCAGACGCTTATAGAGAGTACACCGTATATACCGCCCTGTACCGGAGGAGCAGACCGCCTATAGAGAGATACACCGTATATACCGCTAGGAGCAACGCTATAGAGAGTACACCGTAGTATACCGCCCTGTACCGGAGGAGCAGACGCTATAGAGAGTACAACCGTATATACCGCCCTGTACCGGAGGAGCAGACGCTATATAGAGAGTACACCGTATATACCGCCCCTGTACCGGAGGAGCAGACGCTAATAGAGAGTACACCGTATATACCGCCCTGTACCGGGAGGAGCAGACGCTATAGAGAGTACACCGTATATATACCGCCCTGTACCGGAGGAAGCAGACGCTATAGAGAGTACTACCCGTATAGGACCAGAGAGAGCCGTATATACCGGAGGAGCAGACGCTTATAGAGAGTACACCGTATATACCGCCCTGTAGGAGGAGCAGACGCTATAGAGAGTACACCGTATATACCGCCGCTGTACCGGAGGAGCAGACGCTATAGAGAGTACACCGTATATACCGCCCTGTACCGGAGGAGCAGACGCTATAGAGAGTACACCGTATATATTATGAGAGTTATATATCTATAGAGAGTAGTCACCGTATATACCGCCCTGTACCGGAGGAGCAGACGCTTATATAAGAGTACCACCGTATATTACCCGCCCTGTACCGGAGGAGCAGACGCTATATAGAGAGTACACCGTATATACCGCCCTGTACCGGAGAGCGTATATAGACGCACGCTATAGAGAGTACACCGTATATATACCGCCCTGTACCGGAGGAGCAGACGCTATAGAGAGTACACCGTAGTATATACCGCCCTGTACCGGAGGAGCCGAGAGCACGGGGGGGGGGGGCACTGTACACGGGGGGGGGGGGGGGGCACCTGTACACGGGGGGGGTCAGGCACACGGGGGGGGGGGGCACTGTACAGGGAGGGGGGCAGGCACTGTACACGGGGAGGGGGGGCAGGCACTGTACACGGGAGGGGGGGCAGGCACTGTACACGGGAGGGGGGGCAGGCACTGTACACAGGAGGGGGGGCAGGCACTGTACACAGGGAGGGGGGAGGCACTGTACAGGGAGGGGGGGAGGCACTGTACACAGGAGGGGGGAGGCACTGTACACACAGGAGGGGGGGGAGGCACTGTACACAGGAGGGGGGGAGGCACTGTACACAGGAGGAGGGGGGGGAGGCACTGTACACAGGAGGGGGGAGGCACTGTACACAGGAGGGGGGGAGGCACTGTACACAGGAGGGGGGGAGGCACTGTACAACAGGAGGGGGGGGGAGGCACTGTACACAGGAGGGGGGGAGGCACTGTACACAGGAGGGGGGGGAGGCCTGTACACAGGAGGGGGGGAGGCACTGTACACACAGGAGGGGGGGAGGCACTGTACACAGGAGGGGGGGGACAGGGGGGGAGGCACTGTACACAGGAGGGGGAGGCACTGGGAGGGGGGAGGCACTGTACACAGGAGGGGGGGAGGCACTGTCACAGGAGGGGGAGGCACACAGGAGGGGGGTACAGGGAGGGGGGGGGAGGCACTGTACACAGGAGGGGGGAGGCACTGTACAGGGGGGGGAGGAGGGGGGGGGGAGGCACTGTACACAGGAGGGGGGGGGGGGGGGGCACACATGTGAGGTGCGGTAGGTGAACAATTCAGTGTTGGGGGATTTGTCTCCAACCTATTTCTCTCCACTGGTTGGGAAACTACAACTCCCAGCATGTACTAATGACTTGAAGACCAGTAGTACGAAGTGTGAGGCACAGTACAGGGGAGGCTTTCAGCAAAAGAATAACATAAGTAAACTGCAGCTGAGAGGGATCATTACACACGAGGCACAGTACACACGAGGCACAGTACACACGAGGCACCCAGAATTTTAAAATGTAAATAAATGTATTTTATGTATGGTACACAGAAGGCACAGAACATGTAAGGCACAGTACAAGAGGTTGTGTACACGTGAGGCATGAGGTACAGTACAAGCAGTTGTGTACATGTGAGGCACAGTACAAGCAGTTGTGTACTTGTGAGGCATGAGGCACAGTACAAGCAATTGTGTACACGAGGCATGAGGTACAGTACAAGCGATTGTGCACACGTGAGGCATGAGGTACAGTACAAGAGGTTGTGTACACGTGAGGCATGAGGTACAGTACAAGCGATTGGGCAAACGTGAGGCATGAGGTAGTACAGAGGTTGTGTACACGTGAGGCATGAGGTACAGTACAAGCGATTGGGCAAACGTGAGGCATGAGGCACAGTACAAGCAATTGTGTACACGAGGCATGAGGTACAGTACAAGCGATTGTGCACACGTGAGGCATGAGGTACAGTACAAGAAATTGTGCACACGTGAGGCATGAGGTACAGTACAAGCAGTAGTGTACTCGTGAGGCACAGTACAAGCAATTGTGTACACGTGAGGCATGAGGTACAGTACAAAACGATGTGTACACGTGAGGCATGAGGTACAGTACAAACGATTGTGTACACGTGAGACATGAGGTACAGAACGAGCGATTGTGTACACGGTGAGGCATGAGGTACAGAACGAGCGATTGTGTACACGTGAGACATGAGGTACAGAACAAGCGATTGTACACGTGAGACATGAGGTACAGAACAAGCGATTGTGTACACACGTGAGTACACGTGAGACAGAACAAAGCGATTGTGTACACGTGAGACATGAGGTACAGAACGAGCGATTGTGTACACGTGAGACATGAGGTACAGAACAAGCGATTGTGTACAGTGAGGACATTGAGGTACAGAACGAGCGATTGTGTACACGTGAGACATGAGGTACAGAACAAGCGATTGTGTACACGTGAGACATGAGGTACAGAACAAGCGATTGTGTACACGTGAGACATGAGGTACAGAATGAGCGATTGTGTACACGTGAGGCATGAGGTACAGTACAAGTGATTCGTGTACACGTGAGGCATGAGGTACAGTACAAGTGATTCTGTACACGTGAGGCATGAGGTACAGTACAAGTGATTCTTACACGTGACAGTACTACAGTGAGTCTGTACACGTGAAGGCAATCTGGACCGGACATGAGTACAAAGTGATTCTGTACACGTGATGTATGAGACAGTATAAGAACCACTGTGTATTTCATGAGGCGCTACAGCTGGGGATCAGTCTGTTATGTGTATACGAGGCACAAAGTTATCCCCATCCATTTTATGAGGTATGAGGCACAGAGTAAACACAAGGTACATGACTTTACAATCTGAGGCACAGGTTGCACATGAGGCGCACATCTCCATTACATTATGAGGCACAAGGTACACCTAAAACACATCCCTTACATTGAGGCACGGGGTAGGCGAGTCACAGCCCCATCACATTATAAGACACAAGGCACAGCCCACTGACATTAGGAGGCAGAAGGTACACATGAGACACAACTCAGTTACATTAGGAGGCATGAGGCACATCCCTTACATTAGGACATATGAGGCACAGGGCATATCAGGCACATCCCTTACATTAGGAGGCATGAGGCACAGCGAGGTACAGGGAACATTCCTTACATTAGGAGGCATGATGCACAAGGTACAGCCCTTACACTAGGAGGCATGGGCACAGTGCACATCTTCTACATTAGGAGGCACACTGAGGCACAGGGCAAATCTCTTATATGAGGAGGAACAGCTCTTACATTAGAAGGCAGAGCCCTTACATTAGGAGGCACAGTGAGGTACAGGGAACATCCCTTACATTATGAGGCACAGCCCTTACTTGAGGAGGCACAGTGAGGCACAGGGCACATCCCTTACATTAGCAGGCACAATGAGGTACAGGGCACATCTCTTACATTAGGAGGCACAGCCCTTACTTGAGGAGGCACAGTGAGGCACAGGGCACATCCCTTACATTAGCAGGCACAATGAGGTACAGGGCACATCTCTTACATTAGGAGGCACAGCCCTTACATGAGGAGGCACAGTGAGGCACGATTCTCTGACCTGGCGTTGGTGCAGTCCTGGTACAGCGTCTCGAAGTCCCGGCGGGTGATGAGCTTGCAGCGGTTGACCCCCGGCTGGATGGCCCCCAGCCCCCGCAGGACCCGCACCTGCTCCACCGTGCACACCACAGGGGTGATGTCCAGCCGCTTCAGCTTAGTGTAGACCGTGTGCAGCCCGCCCACCAGGTGCTTCAGGAAGAGCTCGAACACCTGCGGCAGACAGATCAGCTCCTGCCCGTCCAGCACGAAGGACGCCACCCGAACCCCGTGCACCTCCACCATCCGGCACTCACTGCCGCCCGCCCCGGGTCCCGGGCTGTACCCGCTCAGCAGTGGCCGTGGAGACTCCGCCGGACTCAGCACTGGAGGAGGAGGCGCGGACACGGCCATGCTCAGGCTCCCGGCCAGGGAAGAAGCTGCAGCCGCTGCCGCTGCCTCCGAGTGATTGCCGGAGTCCGGGCGCGGAGCGGCCACACACACCGCTGACACCGCGCCGCAGCCAATCAGTGCCCGGCAATGGGGGCGGAGCTCCGCGATGATTGGCTGCTGGCGGGACGGGGCGGGGTTTAGCGGTGTCACTCTGTGGGAGCTTCTAGTGAGAGCGTGTCCCGGCTCCGCGCTGTCCCGGGCAGGAAGGGGTTAACTGTCACCGGCTGGAGGGAGGCGAGAGGACTGCAGGGGTTAACTGGAGGGAGTGGGTGACACCTAAGAATGTAAGGGGTTAACTGTCACATACTGGAGGGAGTGGGTGACACCTAGGAAAATAAGGGGTTAGCTGTAACTTACTGGAGAGAGGAGGTGACACCTAGGAATGTAAGGGGTTAACTGTCACTTACTGGAGAGAGGGGGGTGACACCTGGGAAAGTAAGGGGTTAACTATCACATACTGGAGGGAGGGGTGACATCTAGGAATGTAAGGGGTTAACTGTCACTTACTGGAGAGAGGGGGTGACACCTAGGAATGTAAGGGGTTAACAGTCACATATATTGGAGGGAGGGGGCCGGATTAAGGGGTTAACTGTCACATACCAGGAGGGAGGGGGCACTGAGGCAGTGATATGGGGGGTGGCGCACCTCAGGGGGTTAAATCAACACACCAATAAGAGTGATGGGGGTAATTAGAATCCAGCATTACAAGGGTTAATCCTCCATTCTTGCAGGAATTCAGAAGATTTCATTTATAAAAATTGTCATATTAAAATAATTACCCGATAACAAGAGTAGATGTGCAGGGGGGCAAAGTGTTAATCTGACATGTAAGGCAGAAGCTCCTAAAATATTGTGCATTCAGCACTGCAAGGGTTAAACAGGCAGTGATATTGAAAAAGCTGAATGGAATGGAATGAGGACTCCTAGGAATAAATGTGTCCCGTGGACTTCTGTACAAAATCCAGAACCGCACTGGATGGAAACAACTCTACCCAGAACTGCAGAGGTTAAAAATACATTATAGGGGGACAACCCCTCCGGCAACTCAAGGGCTAAAGCCAAATAATACAGGGGCAACTGCTCCAGCAATCAAAGGGTCAAAGTAAAAATTATTCAGGTTGCATTCCCTACAGCAATTCAAAGGTTAAAATTAAATACCGCAGTGGACAACCTCTCAAACAACTCAAGGGTTAAATGTAAATTATATGGAAGACAACCCCTCCAGCCAGTCAAATGGTAAAGTTAAATCATGCAAGAGACAAACCCAACAGTGAAGTGAAGTAATACAGAGGACATCTCCAGCATTTCAGGGGTTAAAGATAAATAATACAGGAGACATCTCCTCCAGCAATTAAAGGGTTAAAGTAAAAATGATTCAGGTTGCATTCCTTACAGCAATTCAAAGGTTAACATTAAATATCGCGGTGGACAACCTCTCAAACAACTCAAGGGTTACATTTAAATTATATAGGAGACAACCCATCCAGCAATTTAAGGGTTAAAGTGAAGTAATACAGGAGACATCTCCTCCAGCAATTCAAGGGTTAAAGTGAAGTAATACAGGAGACATCTCCTCCAGTAATTTAAAGGGGTTCTCCAGGAATTAAGAAAATGAAAACACTTAAATATTACTTCATTATAAATATATTCCCAAATGCCTTTCATTAGTTATAACGACTCGTTTTGTCTGGAGAGCAATCATTAGGAGAAATAAAATGGCCGCCGTCCTATTAGTGCACACAGAACCTGTCCTAATCACACAGGAGGACAAGTTACTTCACAACACTGAGGTAAAGAGCTGCCTCATCCTCCTCTCTGCTCTGCTTGTCAGGGATTATGATCCTGACTACAGGTGATAAGATCTTCAGCTCAATCTCCGTAGGAATGGAGATCATGAGGAGACATGAAGTACAGAGAGGAGGGTGGTAGTAATGAGCAGATGTGGCTGATGAGCAGCAGCTCTTGTCTGCAGTCTCCATTACCACAGTCTGTCCTGTCCGTCCTCTCTGTACTTCATGTCTCCTCATGAACCCATTCCCACAGAGATTCAGCTGAAGATCTTATCATCTGTATTCAGGTCCAGAATCCCTGACAAGCAGAGCAGAGAGGAGGATGAGGCAGCTCTTTACCTCAGTGTTGTGAAGTAACTCCTGTGTGATTAGGACAGGTTCTGTGTGCACTAATAGGATGGCGGCCATTTTATTTCTTCTAATGATTGCTCCCTCAACAAAACGAACCATTATAACTAATGAAAGTTATCTGGGAATATAGTAAAGTAATATTTAAGTGTTTTCATTTTCTGAGAACCCCTTTAAGGGTTAAAGAAATAACACAGGGTTATGATATGGCGGTAGGTGTGGTCCCGCTGTGCCAGCCAATGATTTTGCATCGAGGGATCAGGAGAATGTGTAGTCGGTGACAGGCAGTGGTCAGGTCGGGTGGAAGTCATCCAATAAGGTAAACAGTCCAAGGTCAGGCAAAAAGTCAGGAATCAGGCAGTGGTCGGATCATGGGCAGACAAAGGGAGTGGGAAACCTTCACTGGGACTGGTGAGCTGTACAAACCTACTGCTCAGGCACCAGGTTATTTTAGGCACCTTACCATGTTTCAGAGGTGGCCATGGGCTGGAGCAAACTAGGACTGGCACGCTGGCACTTTAAGAGCCAGAAGAAGCAACCTATAAACCAGGAGCAGGATTCTGGAGACCCGACCTGCTGCAGAAGACCAGAGGTGAGTGGAGCAGCGACTGCAGTGGACATGGGCCAGCGATATAACACTACTCCACCCACCCGTCCCCTCTTCTTTGGTCCGAATATTTGCAGGAATTTCTTCAGTGGAGCAGAAGCTTCAATGTTCTCCACAGCTTCCCAAGATCTTTCTTCAGGACCTTAACCTTTCCAGAAGGAGTAGGTTTTACCTGTAATTTGGTTTGTTTTACCACCCAGAAGACTGAACCACCAAAGGAAGGAGGCAAATCAGTAATGAAATCCATGGCACCGAACTTTTTGTACAGGCAATGAGAGAAGAAGTCCTGCTGGTTCTTGTTTAGAAAATGTATTCTGTGCACAGGTAGGAAGACATTCCGGGATATCCTTACAAATAGTAGATCACCAACGGAGTGAAGAAATCAGCTCAATGCAAAGACCTGGGTGGCCAGCAAATGTGGAGCGATGTCTTCAGATATGGACCTGCTTCCTCTTGGCCACTGGGACAATCTTTCCAGGCGGAATGTCCCTAACTGGACGATAACAGATGGGACAATGCAGACCGGGTCAATGATGTGCTGGGGCTCCTCCGTCCGCTCAGGAAGGCTGAAGGAACGGGACGGGGCATCTGCCTCAGTATTCTTGTCTGGAGGACATAAAAACGGGCAAAAAAAACAAAGACCACTGGGCTTGAGGAGGGTTAAGACACTGAGCAGACTGGAGATAAGATTCTGGTGGTCTGAATAAATAATACCAGGATCCTCCAGGAGATGACGCCACCAACTTGATAGCAGCCAAGTCTCTGTCACCAGTGAGTACGGCTCCTGCAACTATGGAGGATGCGTCCATTGCCATAAAGAAATGCTTGGAGACATCCAAGAGCTGAAGAATTGTTGCTGAAGAAATAACCTGCTTAAGACGCTGGAAGGCAGAGTCGGCCTCAGGAGATTATTCCTTGGTGTTCTTCCCTTCGTGGATAAGGGCAGAAATAGTAGCGGTCAAGGTGGAAAAATGAGGAATAAACTGCCTATAGTAGATATCAAAGCCGAGGAATTGCTGGAGAGCATGCAGACCGGTGTGATCCGGACCAGACAACAACGTCTTGGGATCCATCTGTATATCCTGTGAGCCAGGAAAGGCAGGGAAGTTTTTCTATAACATAGTTTATAAGGCCAAAAAAGACATCTGTCCATCCAGTTCGGCCTGTTTTCCTACAAGTTAGGAAAGATACACTTTGATATTTGGTGCACAGTCTCAGGAGGAGGAGGAACGTGTGTACGAGTTTCCAGTCTGAGATCAGGTGAAAAGACCAAGATGTCATCCAAGCAGACCTCTACCCTAGAATGGAGAAGGCTTTGTTCAAAAACTCCTGAAAAGCCGCAGAAGCGTTATGAAGACCACAGAGGATGACTAAGTATTGATAGTGCCCATCATGAGCGCTACAAGGAGTCTCCCACTCGTCACCCTCTCGTATCCAGAGAGGCACCTGGAAGATACAACTTGGTAAAGGTTCTGGCTCTGCGGAGCCTATCACAGGTGATTTCATTCAATCCATGGTAATCTATACATAGAGCGATCCGTCCTACTGACGAGAGGGACTCCCGAATAAAACGCCGGTCAGGACTCTCTTCTATGTAGTCAAACATGGTCTGGGTCTCAGGCAGGGACAGCAGGTAGACGTGGACACGTGGAGGAGTGGCTCCTGGCACCAGGTCAGTAGGGCAGATGTGGGGACTATATGGCTGGGGTTCTCTGAAATGATGGCGCCAGTCTGGAAGTTCTCTTTTCCCGTAAAGACTCTCTGAGTCGCTCCCTAAAGCGAAGATCAAAACTAGAGATCGGCGAAGTATGGAAAAATTCAATTTGGCTGCTTTGCCGAATTTTACAACAAAATTTGCTTGTGGGGAATGACTTCCTCATGAAGCGCATTTCTTTGTAAGTAGTCGGGTGCAATGACAGGAGCGGCGATTGTGCCCATTATTGTTCCCCTCAGATGCCGCATTCAGAGCTGATCGCGACATCTGACATTAATATTACAGTGTGAAATTAAAAATGAAAAAATCATACTTACCTAAATTTTTTTACTGTCATTCAGGAAGATCGATTTGTTACCGCGAAGCCAGGATGTCGTGCAGGTGGTTTGTGTGTTGTTGTGGTGCAGACCAGGCGAGTGCTTATCTGGACAGGAGAGAAACCAGTAATGCCACCTTGGATCACCAAGCAGGAAGCTGGTGGGGGAGCAGCTCAAAGTGAACAGTGCACTGGTAGAAGAACCCCTGGCATGCCTTAGGGTCCCCATCAAACCGTTGCTGCGGCTGGAGGTTGCTGTACTGTAGTAGCAGTGGTCAAGGTGTCCAAATGGGCAGGACGGGAGCTGCTCCTGGCATCCACACTGGTTCTCCAGCTCCTTGAATAGGTTGGGCACCACTTTGCCAACCAAAGAATTTGACTTAGGGATAAAACAAAAGGTGTCATCCTGTGGATCTCCTGCTTTTCACCCTTTACACCTATACAGGGATCTGGACTTTGCTGCAGAGGAGCCACTAGGTTGTCACCTCTTGAATAAGTCTCTGTGTGGTTGACAGCTGACCCATGGGGATCAGAGATTCCAGCGCATGGGACCAATGTTACAGGCCAAATCAGAGTCAGGGACCGGCCGGGGTCAGGGCAGATGAAGTTTCTGCAATACGGTAAATGGTCCAAGATCAGGGCATGCAGCAAAAGGTCAATACGGTAATCAGGCTTTGGTCAGGTCGTGGAGAATCGAAGTTAGGAAACAGGCAGGGGTCACAAAACAGTGGACTATCGAAGGGTACAGAGGAATCTGGAGAGGACAGGCGTCTGGAGGGAAACAGTGGAGTCTACAGGGGACAGGAGAAGAAAGGTGGAGTTTGGAGGGGAGAGAGGGGTTGGGAAAAGAACAGTGGAGTTTAAAAGAGTACAGAGTAGTCTGGAGCAGACAGAGGGGATCTGGAGGGGAATTGAGTTGTGCAATGTAAATTTTATATTAAACTACCTGTCATCATAATACTAGGGGACAGGAAAAACAGAAAAAATTACATATATATAATGTCAGAAATGCTAAACCACAACATGCGCAAAATTGATGAACTGTCCGATGATAGTGAATTGTAACTAGTGATAAGCGAAGTATTAAAAAATTCGATTTGGCTGCCTCGCCGAATTTTACAAAAATTACTTTGTTACGAAGTGCATCTCTTTGTAAGTCATGGGTGCAATGATAGGAAATGGAGATTGCGCTGCCCCCCCACTGTAGCTCCCAAATGTCGTTTTTGATTGATCGCGGCATCGGACATCAATATTACAGGGTAAAATAAAAAAAAATCATACCTCATCCTTTTGATCAGGATGAACTGGACGCCGCCATCTTGATTGAAGATCCAGTGCGAAATCATCACAACAGCCTACATGGTGTCGTCATACATCGCCGCGCACAGGATGATGGGTCTTATATAGATGAGGTATGTATGGGTTTTTTCCCATCATTCAAGGAAGATCGATTCGATACCACAAATCACAAGGGATTTCGGCTTCACGGCAAATCAAGTTTTCGCTGAAATTCAGATCAAATTCCACTTTGTGGAGTTCAACTCGATCAACGTTATTTGTAACCATGTGGTCAGTAAAGAGTTACGGTAGACGATACTGGTTTGATTAACAGTGACATCTCTTTGAGAAGACCACCCTCTTCAGCAGACCACTTCAATACACCAGCATTACTCATTTCTTACCTATAATAGTAAATAAAATATTAAAATATCAGATGATTTATCCAGCATTATAAATACAATAAAAATACACAAAGACAGCATTATTACTAAACCGCTAAGAAATTAAAACCTAAGAGATAAAACATTGTATCAAAAGATGATAGCAAAGGTAAAAGAAAAGAGATAAAGGAGTCACAATAAAACAACAATAAGTATATCTTTTTCTATTATTGCTTTTAAAACTGGAAGAACATAAGAAAAACAACAAGAATTTGTTATCATTGTAATCGTATTCACCCAAAGAATGGCACGAACATGTAATTTCTACAAAACAGTGAATGGTATAAAAACAATTAAAATAAGAAGATCACATGTGGAGTCTGTTCCTTATTACATACATTTTATAAAAACATTATCAAAACATTACATCGTTTAAAATATACTGCATTCTATTTACAAAAACATAGCAATATAATAGTAATATAATACTGTCATCTATGTTCAAAAATAAAACTTCTATAATACTACTCATTCGTACAATAATATAACTAATATAATACTGCTCCTATGTACAAGAATATAACTACTATAATACTGCTCCTATGTACAAGGATATAACTACTATAATACTGCTCCTATGTACAAGAATATAACTACTATAATACTGCTCCTATGTACAAGAATATAACTACTATAATACTGCTCCTATGTACAAGAATATAACTACTATAATACTGCTCCTATGTACAAGAATATAACTACTATAATACTGCCTCCTTTGTACAAGAATATAACTACTATAATACTGCTCCTATGTACAAGAATATAAATTAACTATTAATACTGGCTCCTATGTACAGAATATAACTACTAAACTTCCTATTCAAAATACAATGCTCCTATGGTACAAGAATCATAAAACTACTATATACGTGCTCCTTGACCAGAATAAATTTACTACAATACTGCTCCTATGTACAAGAATATAACTACTATAATACTGCTCCTATGGACGAAGGAATATAACTACTATAATACTGCTCCTATGTACAAGAATATAACTACTATAATACTGCTCCTAGTGTACAAGAATATAAACTACTATAATACTGCTCCTATGTACAAGAATATTAACTACTATAATACTGCTCCTATGGACAAGATATAACTACTATAATACTGCTCCTATGTACAAGAATATAACTACTATAATACTGCTCCTATGTACAAGAATATAACTACTATAATACTGCCCCTAATGTACAAGAAATATAACTACTATAATACTGCTCCTATGTTACAAGAATATAACTACTATAAATACTGCCCCTATGTACAAGAATATAACACTTATAATACTGCTCCTATGTACAAGAATATAACTACTATAATACTGCTTCCTATGTACAAGAATATAACTACTATAATACTGCTTCCTATGTACAAGAATATAACTACTATAATACTGCCCCAATGTACAAAATATAACTACTATAATACTGCCTCCTATGTACAAGAAATAAACTACTATAATACTGCCCCTATGTAAAGAATATAACTACTATAATACTGCTCCTATGTACAAGAATATAACTACTATAATACTGCCTCCTATGTACAAGAATATAACTACTATAATACTGCCTCCTATGTACAAGAATATAACTACTATAATACTGCTCCTATGTACAAGAATATAACTACTATAATACTGCTCCTATGTACAAGAATATAACTACTATAATACTGCTCCTATGTACAAGAATATAACTACTATAATACTGCTCCTATGTACAAGAATATAACTACTATAATACTGCTCCTATGTACAAGAATATAACTACTATAATACTGCTCCTATGTACAAGAATATAACTACTATAATACTGCTCCTATGTACAAGAATATATAACTACTATAATACTGCCTCCTATGTACAAGAATATAACTACTATAATACTGCTCCTATGTACAAGAATATAACTACTATAATACTGCTCCTATGTACAAGAATATAACTACTATAATACTGCTCCTATGTACAAGAATATAACTACTATAATACTGCTCCTATGTACAAGAATATAACTACTATAATACTGCCTCCTATGTACAAGAATATAACTACTATAATACTGCTCCTATGTACAAGAATATAACTACTATAATACTGCTCCTTGTACAAGAATAATACTAATACTGCCCTATACAAGAATATAACTACTATAATACTGCTTCTATGTACAAGAATATAACTACTATAATACTGCTCCTATGTACAAGGAATATAACTACTATAATACTGCTCCTATGTACAAGAATATAACTACTATAAGTACTGCTCCTATGTACAAGAATATAACTACTAAATACTGCTCCTATGTACAAGAATATAACTACTATAATACTGCTCCTATGTACAAGAATATAACTACTATAATACTGCTCCTATGTACAGGAATATAAACTACTATAATACTGCTCCTATGTACAAGAATATAACTACTATAATACTGCTCCTATGTACAAGAATTATTAAACTACTATAATACTTGCTCCTATGTACAAGAATATAACTACTATAATACTGCCTCCTATGTACAAGAATATAACTACTATAATACTGCTCCTATGTACAGAATATAACTACTATAATACTGCTCCTATGTACAAGAATATAACTACTATAATACTTGCGTCCTATGTACAAGAATATAACTACTATAATACTGCTCCTATGTACAAGAATATAACTACTATAATACTTGCTCCTATGTACAAGAATATAACTACTATAATACTGCTCCTATGTACAATTAATATAACTAACTTATAATACTGCCCTCCTATGTACAAGAATATAACTACTATAATACTGCCCCAATGTACAAGAATATAACTACTATAATAATGCCTCCCTAAGTACAAAATATAACTACTATAATACTGCCCCTATGTACAAGAATATAACTACTATAATACTGCCTCCTATGTACAAGATATAACTACTATAATACTGCTCCTATGTACAAGAATATAACTACTATAATACTGCCTCCTTGTACAAGAATGTAATACTATATACTCTCCTATGTAAAGAATATAACTACTATAATACTGCTCCTATGTACAAGAATATAACTACTATAATACTGCTCCTATGTACAAGAATATAACTACTATAATACTGCTCCTATGTACAAGAATATAACTACTATACTGCCCTATGTAAGATAACTACTATATGCTCCTATGTACAAGAATATAACTACTATAATACTGCTCCTATGTACAAGAATATAACTACTATAATACTGCTCCCTATGTACAAGAATATAACTACTATAATACTGCCTCCTATGTACAAGAATATAACTACTATAATACTGCTTCCTATGTACAAGAATATAACTACTATAATACTGCTCCTATGTACAAGAATATAACTACTATAATACTGCTCCTATGTACAAGAATATAACTACTATAATACTGCTCCTATGTACAAGAATATAACTACTATAATACTGCTCCTATGTACAAGAATATAACTACTATAATTACTGCTCCTATGTACAAGAATATAACTACTATAATACTGCTCCTATGTACAAGAATATAAACTACTTAATACTGCTCCTATGTACAAGAATATAACTACTATAATACTGCTCCTATGTACAAGAATATAACTACTATAATACTGCCTCCTATGTACAAGAATATAACTACTATAATACTGCTCCTATGTACAAGAATATAACTACTATAATACTGCTCCTATGTAAAGGAATATAACTACTATAATACTGCTCCTATGTACAAGATATAAACTACTAAAATACTGCTCCTATGTACAAGAATATAACTACTATAATACTGCCTCCTATGTACAAGAATATAACTACTATAATACTGCTCCTATGTACAAGAATATAACTACTATAATACTGCTCCTATGTACAAGATATAACTACTATAATACTGCTCCTATGTACAAGAATATAACTACTATAATACTGCTTCTATGTACAAGAATATAACTACTATAATACTGCTCCTATGTAAAAGAATATAACTACTATAATACTGCTCCTATGTACAAGAATATAACTGCTATATACTGCCTCCTATGTACATGAATATAACTACTATAATACTGCTCCTATGTACAAGAATATAACTACTATAATACTGCTCCTATGTACAAGAATATAACTACTATAATACTGCTCCTATGTCAGATATACTATAATACTGCTCTATGTACAAGAATATAACTACTATAATACTGCTCCTATGTACAAGAATATAACTACTATAATACTGCTCCTATGTACAAGAATATATAACTACTATTAATACTGCTCCTATGTACAAGAATATAATACTATAATACTGCTCCTATGTACAAGAATATAACTACTATAATACTGCTCCTATGTACAAGAATATAACTACTATAATACTGCTCCTATGTACAAGAATATAACTACATAATACTGCTCCTATGTACAAGAATATAACTACAATAATACTGCCTCTATGTACAAGAATATAACTACTATAATACTGCTCCTATGTACAAGAATATAACTACTATAATACTGCTCCTATGTACAAGAATATAACTACTATAATACTGCTCCTATGTACAAGAATATAACTACTATAATACTGCTCCTATGTACAAGAATATAACTACTATAATACTGCTCCTATGTACAAGAATATAACTACTATAATACTGCTCCTATGTACAAGAATATAAACTACTATAATACTGCTCCTAATGTACAAGAATATAACTACTATAATACTGCTCCTATGGTACAAGAATATAACTACTATAATACTGCTCCTATGTACAAGAATATATAACTAACTATAATACTGCTCCTATGTACAAGAATATAAACTGCTATAATACTGCTCCTATGTACAAGATTAATAAGAACTACTATAATTACTGCTCCTATGTACAAGAATATAACTACTATAATACTGCTCCTATGTACAAGAATATAACTACTATAATACTGCTCCTATGTACAAGAATATAACTACTATAATACTGCTCCTATGTACAAGAATATAAACTACTATAATACTGCCTCCTATGTACAAGAATATAACTACTATAATTACTGCTCCTATGTACAGAATATAACTACTATAATACTGCTCCTATGTACAAGAATATAACTACTATAATACTGCCTCCTATGTACAAGAATATAACTACTATAATACTGCTCCTATGTAACAAGAATATAACTACTATAATACTGCTCCTATGTACAAGAATATAACTACTATAATACTGCTCCTATGTACAAGAATATAACTACTATAATACTGCTCCTATGTACAAGAATATAACTACTATAATACTGCTCCTATGTACAAGAATATAACTACTATAATACTGCTCCTATGTACAAGAATATAACTACTATAATACTGCCTCCTATGTACAAGAATATAAACTACTATAATACTGCTCCTATGTACAAGAATATAACTACTATAATACTGCCTCCTATGTACAAGAATATAACTACTATAATACTGCTCCTATGTACAAGAAATATAACCTACTATTAATACTGCTCCTATGTACAAAGAATATAACTACTATAATACTGCTCCTATGTACAAGAATATAACTACTATAATACTGCTCCTATGTACAAGAATATAACTACTATATACTGCTCCTATTATCAAGAATATAAACTACTATAAATACTGCTCCTATGTATAGAATATAACTATAATACTCTCCAATGTAATATAAACTACTATAATACTGCTCCTATGTACAAGAATATAACTACTATAATACTGCTCCTATGTACAAGAATATAACTACTATAATACTGCTCCTATGTACAAGAATATAACTACTATAATACTGCTCCTATGTACAAGAATATAACTACTATAATACTGCTCCTATGTACAAGAATATAACTACTATAATACTGCCTCCTATGTACAAGAATATAACTACTATAATACTGCCTCCTATGTACAAGAATATAACTACTATAATACTGCTCCTATGTACAAGAATATAACTACTATAATACTGCCTCCTATGTACAAGAATATAACTACTATAATACTGCTCCTATGTACAAGAATATAACTACTATAATACTGCTCCTATGTACAAGAATATAACTACTATAATACTGCCTCCTATGTACAAGAATATAACTACTATAATACTGCTCCTATGTACAAGAATATAACTACTATAATACTGCCTCCTATGTACAAGAATATAACTACTATAATACTGCTCCTATGTACAAGAATATAACTACTATAATACTGCCTCCTATGTACAAGAATATAACTACTATAATACTGCCTCCTATGTACAAGAATATAACTACTATAATACTGCTCCTATGTACAAGAATATAACTACTATAATACTGCCTCCTATGTACAAGAATATAACTACTATAATACTGCTCCTATGTACAAGAATATAACTACTATAATACTGCTCCTATGTACAAGAATATAACTACTATAATACTGCTCCTATGTACAAGAATATAACTACTATAATACTGCTCCTATGTACAAGAATATAACTACTATAATACTGCTCCTATGTACAAGAATATAACTACTATAATACTGCTCCTATGTACAAGAATATAACTACTATAATACTGCTCCTATGTACAAGAATATAACTACTATAATACTGCCTCCTATGTACAAGAATATAACTACTATAATACTGCTCCTATGTACAAGAATATAACTACTATAATACTGCTCCTATGTACAAGAATATAACTACTATAATACTGCTCCTATGTACAAGAATATAACTACTATAATACTGCTCCTATGTACAAGAATATAACTACTATAATACTGCTCCTATGTACAAGAATATAACTACTATAATACTGCTCCTATGTACAAGAATATAACTACTATAATACTGCTCCTATGTACAAGAATATAACTACTATAATACTGCTCCTATGTACAAGAAATATAACTACTATAATACTGCCTCCTATGTACAAGAATATAACTACTATAATACTGCTCCTATGTACAAGAATATAACTACTATAATACTGCTCCTATGTACAAGAATATAACTACTATAATACTGCCTCCTATGTACAAGAATATAACTACTATAATACTGCCTCCTATGTACAAGAATATAACTACTATAATACTGCTCCTATGTACAAGAATATAACTACTATAATACTGCCTCCTATGTACAAGAATATAACTACTATAATACTGCCTCCTATGTACAAGAATATAACTACTATAATACTGCTCCTATGTACAAGAATATAACTACTATAATACTATGTACTATAATACTGCTATAATACTGCTCCTATGTACAAGAATATAACTACTATAATACTGCTCCTATGTACAATATAACTACTATAATACTGCTCCTATGTACAAGAATATAACTACTATAATACTGCTCCTATGTACAAGAATATAACTACTATAATACTGCTCCTATGTACAAGAATATAACTACTATAATACTACTGCCTCCTATGTACAAGAATATAACTACTATAATACTGCCTCCTATGTACAAGAAAATATAACTACTATAATACTGCTCCTATGTACAAGAATATAACTACTATAATACTGCTCTCCTATGTACAAGAATATAACTACTATAATACTGCTCCTATGTACAAGAATATAACTACTATAATACTGCCTCCTATGTACAAGAATATAACTACTATAATACTGCTCCTA